>VYZP01049894.1:90433-196234 GCA_013400635.1 Hypocryptadius cinnamomeus | reverse complement strand
CTTTTATGTACAAAAAAAAAAAAAAAAAAAAAGAGAGATTTACAGATCTGCCACTTTTGATTTCACATTTTGCTATCTGTCTGTCTTAACCTTTTTCATTTGCCGATAGCATCTCAGCTAAATCCTTTCTTTTCCTGCCTCACTTTCAGCCTTTTTTTCGCATCCTTAAGCCAAAGAGCCTCTTCCTTCATACAAAATTATCCCTCTCCCCTGGTTTAAAATGATTGCTGATATCCTTCCAGAAATTCTCCCCCTTTACCTATAAGATCAGATAAGGCACGATAAGGTTATCGTCGATGTGATTGCAGTGATTTTAATTGAACAGGCACTTTCACTGACTTGCCAGGATCCGCGGGCACCGGAGGCTGCTATTAATAGCCTATTGACTGAGCTTACAGACTCCATTTTCTGATGCAGGGCTGGGGAAGGGTTTGCTTCCATTAGGTGGCATTCACAGGAAATGGAGGCCTGCGTGCACCCAAAAGGCCAACAAAAAACCCCCAGGGTCTGTTATTTTATTTAAGAGAAAAAAGCAAGGATTTCTCTCTTTTTTTTTCCTTTTGATTCAAGGGCAGAGGTAACAGTACCTCTGAAAGAAGAGTTGTTCTGTTTAAAAAAAAAATTAAATAATCAGTATTTGTGGCCTCCGAATAGAAAGCTGTCCCTCCACTGGGGTTCGATCAGGGAAATTCAGGCTATTTCTGGCACTGAACAGGGAAGGTATTGTGCAGAGCTAGATAATACCCTGGGTTTTTCAACACCAGCCCTGGGTAACTGAATACACCCCGTGAAAGGAGGGAAACTGTTTGCTGAATAAAGGATCTCATTTGTCTTCATGTTACGTGTGATGCCAAGCTCTGGGGGGGTCTCACACGTGATGAGCAGCTGGTTGTGTGTGTGGACATGGCTGATGGCAAGAAGGTGCTGATTCCCACTCAGCTGCCGTGGGAGAGCTAGGGGGTCTACTCTGTGCCTCAGTTTCCCCATACAGAAGGGAGGGAGTAGGCTGCTGATGGGGGAGAGGCTGTGGGATGTGCTGATTGACCTCCTGCCCGACAAGAGCCCATTATTAATGCAATGCACAAATGCACCATTCCCTGCTGTTTCTCCATTTCCAGCAGTAATTGAGTGCACTCTGATGACTCCTCCCTGTTCCCTGGGAAGGGGGAGTTTGATGTGCATGCTGGAAAGGGTTAAACTGGCCCCATCCCTGGAAGTGTTCAAGGCCAAGCTGGATGGAATTTGGAGCAACCTGGTCTAGTAGAAAGTGCCCTTATCTATGGCAGGGTGGTTGGAATGAGATGATCTTTGAGGTCTTTTCCAACCCAAACCATTTCATGATTCTAAAAACCTCCAAGCTCCTCCTCTACCCCCTTGCTAAATCCAGTGTCAGGAAGACGCTCAGGAGCAGAGACTTGATTCTGGATTTTTCCATGCCAGTGAGAGCTCACAGCTTCCCAGTAGAGATGAGGCATCACCTCCTCGACCTGGCGTCCCCTCTGAGGAGGGGAAATCTTGCCCCTGGCTTTAGGATTTTGCCCTTAATCCTCCGGAGCAAGCTGCAAAGTCATTGCAGCACTCAGCTGTTATGAAACAGGCTGTCACCATTAATTCCTTGTGCTGGCTGGGAACAGAGCTGGAGTGTGGGAGATGGAGCAGACCAGCAGACCAGCCCCCGGGCATGCTGTGGGCAGGGTAGGTTTGGATAGGATGCTGTGTTCTCTTTCCTGGCGGGGCTCATCACTGGAGTGTTCAGTACCTGCCATCGGGAAGTGCTTCCCTCTGACCGGTGATTGATAATGGGCCAGAAGAAACTGGGATTGCAGGGAACAGTGGGATGGATTGATCGATGGATGGATGGATGGATGGATGGATGGATGGATGGATGGATGGAAGCAGGGTATCACAGCTCTGACCTTGCATAACAATAGGAGACCATTAAATCATCTGCAAATGACCTAAATTCCTTTCTCTACTTTAAAACCTCCTTGTATCTGAGGCCAAGAGCTGATGGCTGCAGTCCATTTTAACCCCTTGCTTTGGCCAAGCTCCCCTGACTGCCCCAGCTCACAGTGTGGTCAGCAAGGGTGGGCTTGTCCTGCCCCATCTCCACCTTGACAGGATCCCAGCTCAGACTGGGACCATGATCTCCACACTGGAGGGAAATCCAGCTCTCCCTGGTGCAGTGACGTCAAAGGGCTCCAGCCCAAAGGAGAAGGCCTCCCAGAAGTGCCACTGTGCTTTTACCAGGGAATGTGCTTTATCACAGGGCAGAAAGATTTACTGGAGCTAATCTCCCCCAGCGTGATTTCCTGCATTACAATGTTGGCTGAGATTTTGGCCATTTGGCAATGACAGTTGGTCTGGCTGCAGCTCACAGTATCTTTTCCTGTGAATTTGCACACTCTGTGGCAAAAATCAATCACGTTTCTATTCTGCTCGTAGCAACCATCTCTCATTTCATTTTCTCTTAACCCATTCCACCCCTGCCAGTTTTGGGCTCACTCATGCAGCAATGCCCTTTCCCACTAACCAGCTGCCTCACAGGTCTGAGTCACGGATTAAAATCACAGAATCAGAGAATCATTTAGGTTGGAAAAGCCCTCTAAGATCATCGAGTCCAACCAGCACTGGCAAACCCACTACTAGACCATGTCCCTGTGTGTGCATCTCTGTGAAACCATGAAATAAAATAAATCTCATAAACAGGCATTTTTCAATAACTCCATTAGCATTAGGAAATGGCATAAGTGTATAAATATCCTCTCAGAGATATTTAGTGTGACAAGAAGCAGCTTTCCATGCTGCTTTTCCCAGCAGCAGTGCAGAACCATGGTGTTTCATGGAGGAGACCTCATGGGCTGCTGCCTCCAGGTCCTGCCCACCCAGCCCCACTCACAAATTCACTTCATGGCTCTTCTTCCAGCCTCTCCTGCATCCTGTTGAGGAGTATGTTGAGAACAGTATCTCCTTTCATCTGTATTTTTTAGTAAATAGACCACCAATAGATCCTGAATTTAGGGAATTTTACCTTTAAATGTTTGCAGTGTGACCCTGTGTGAGCATGGGAAGTGCCCTGGAGGGTGGGAGGCCATCACCAGTGCTGTGGGCTCAGGTTTCTCACTAGTTCTTTCCTCTGTGTTGGCCAGATGGGGAAGGGGTCCTTCAAATACGCCTGGGTGCTGGACAAGCTGAAGGCTGAGCGTGAGCGTGGCATCACCATCGACATCTCGCTGTGGAAGTTTGAGACCACCAAGTACTACATCACCATCATTGACGCCCCTGGCCACAGGGACTTCATCAAGAACATGATCACCGGGACCTCCCAGGTGAGAGATGGGGCCCAGGGGATGGGGGGCTGCTGGAGGGGGGAGGCTGAGGTGTGTTCACAAGCTCAGGGTCATGCAGGTGCTGTTGGAGTCCTTTTGGAGGGGGGGAGTTGAGAGAGCAGACGTCGAGGAGTGTTCAGCAGGGTCCAGCCAAGAGACTGGGTGGCACCAGGGGACCCAGCATGCCATGGTCCTGCACCTCCCTGTGTGCCTGGGAGAAAGGATGTCTTTGGGCACAAAGAGGTGGTTTCTCCACCCCATTTCCACCCACATGAGAAGGTGGGATGAATGTGGCCTGTCTGGGAGCTGGGATGCTGTGAGCTACAGGCCTTTGTGTGAGGGCATCTCCACACTATTTTAGCCTCAGCCAAATGAGTTATACAGGAAACTAACAACAATCCACTAGGTTTTATTGGATAAAGGAGGCTCCACAGATCTTTTCTCCTTCCTTTTCCTCAAAACAGCTGTCTTTGTCCCACATTATATTGCCAAACCCAATGGCCTAGCCTTCCTGAGTAAGGTGGTTTCCCCTCCTTGCATTGTGGAACATTCCTGCATCTCCCTGTGACTGATGGGTGCTGGGTGAACCCCACTACATGCCCAGTGAGATTTCTATTGAGGTACCAGTTGGACTGGGCATGGCTTTCTGCCAAACCCAGGCAGCTTCCGCTGTGTGTTTTGGTACAAAAGCAATCTAGGGAACACTTTCCATGGCTGGAGTCACACCCATCACCCAGGGAGGTTTTTTGCAAGACTTCAGTAGGGTTTTAGACAAAACCTTGTCTGTAGATGATCAAGATGAGGTTCTGTCCTGGTCAGAGTCCTGCATCCAGGAGGGATCCGCACTGTTTTCCCACCCACAATGCAGAACCATGGCAAGTCTGAAATAGCACAGCTGGGTCAGTTCTAAGGCAGATCAGCAGCTGGCAGGGAGTCATCTGTGACTCCCTCAAAGCCCTTGGGGTGTCACCAGGGCTGTGCAGCAATTCCCTTGCTCTCTCCCCCCAGGCTGACTGTGCTGTCCTGATCGTCGCTGCCGGTGTGGGTGAATTTGAAGCTGGCATCTCCAAGAACGGGCAGACCCGCGAGCACGCCCTGCTGGCTTACACCCTGGGGGTGAAGCAGCTCATCGTGGGCATCAACAAGATGGATTCCACAGAGCCCCCCTACAGCGAGAAACGCTACGACGAGATCGTCAAGGAGGTCAGCGCCTACATCAAGAAGATCGGCTACAACCCGGCCACAGTTCCCTTCGTGCCCATCTCGGGCTGGCATGGAGACAACATGCTGGAGCCCTCTCCCAATGTAAGTGTGCCTTGTGTTACACTTCTCCCCCCACCCTGAGGATCCTGACCCGGGCTGAAGATGAACTCCGTGCTCTGCAAGCGTTTCATGCATGCGTTGTGCACAAAGGCCCGTGCTGGCAGCAGATGATGTGCCACGGAGCTCTGCTTGGCCCTGGGCAGGATGGATGGGCTCACTGTTCATGGGCGCTGTGCCCAGGCCAGGCACCCCAGCAGCTAAACCATGAGCATCTTCTGGAGATGATAAACCATGACAAGGCATCTTCTGGCCTTGTTTCTGGGCCGGGATTTGAAGTTTTTGCCTTGTGGGAACTAGTGGTGACATTAGAGCAGCAATTGTCGCTCTCAGCAGGAGCAGCGGGTGTGTTTTCAGGGCATTGTTTCTGAGGGGAATAACACAATCTGGGGTCAGGCTTGGAGCAGCTCTCACAGTGCAGCCCTGCTCCCTCATGCTGGGTCTCAGGTCCCCTTTCCCATCGATGCTTTGTCACTGCAGTGGCCAAACCTCCTCTTCCAGTGCTGGGATCTCACTCCTACAGGTGGTGTTTTCTCCAGGAAGTACCAGGTTTCCCATGCCAAAACCACAGTTCCCTAGAGCATCCCTTTGAGGGTGCTCCTTTTCCAGTTGGTTTTTACTCCCTCTGTGATGGGGATGGTGGGCTGACAAAGGCAGGGTGCTCTGGGTGGGCCTGTGCCATCATTTCACACACCAGAAGGAAGAGCTTAAGAAGGATGGAGGGTTTTGGCAGACAGGCTGCCCATAACTATTCTGACACTGATATTGTTGGAGAAAAAGCTACCTCAGGGTTAATCTTTTACAGAAATGATGAGCTGGAAAGTTCTGGCCAGAGGAAGGGCCCTGCTCTCCTGGTGACTTCTGTGTGACCTTGAGCAAGTTGCTCAGATCAGACACCTCAGGAATCTCTTGTAAAACCAATGGGAACTTTGATGCTTAGGGGGACTTCAGGCCATCACCTGTGGATTAGGGCAGGGCTCTGTGATGAGTGAGGCAATCCATGAGTCCAGCAGCAACTGAGGGAGGTCAGGGATCACAGGCCTGAGGAAGGGGAGTGCTGCAATGCAAACTCACACAGTCATGAAACACAGCTCCTGCCCTGCACAGGAAAGGCAGCTCACTTGGGATGGCTTGGAAGGAAGGAATTATTGGGGTGCTTGGGAGATTCCTGCTCCCTGAGGAGCAGAGCTGGGATAAAGGTCAGCCACAGCCATGCCAAACCCAGCCCCGTGGTTCCTGAGTGCCTCAAATCAGGCAGGCTCCAAATGTCAGCAGCTGCTGGGCTGGGAAGATGATCCTGAACAATTCTCCTATAAATAGGCAGCAGAGAGGAGGCATGGAGCAGGAGGGGCTCTGTGGTCCCCCTCCTCCAGAGGGGTCTCAGGGCAGGTTCCCAGTGTGATGTGCTGCTTGAGAGAAGGCAGGGGATGAAACAACTCTCTCCTTTGTCCTAAGGAACCAGCTGGCTCCTAGGGAATTGGGAAGAAAACCTGGCGTGGTCTGGAAGAACATGAGCTCTTCTGGAGAGGGTTGAGGGACAGACTCCTCCTCCTCGTATTGCATCACCTCTGGGAAAGCTTAAGCAGGAACCTGGTGTAGATGTCTCTTCTCTCTTTCCTCGCCTGAAAAAGCTCTGATTATTTTCACTTGTAATTTCTGGACAGGTTTCACTGAAGCACAAGGCAGTCAAGTGACTTGTCTGTCAGTCAGGGGACTTATCAGAAAGTGGGGATTAGAGCCACAATGTCCCTGCAGCTCCTGTTGCTTCTGAGCAAGGGGGGATGTGGTGGTACATCAGGCTGGAACTGGCTCTGTGTGGGAGACTCCAGCCCACAGCCCTGTTGCACAGAATCCCAAGGCCAACTGAAAAAATGACAGCTGGGCTGTGCTTCCATCAAAGTTTGACATTTGAGAGCTTTTTGGGAAGTGGGGTGTTCTGTGAAGCAGCTTTATGATGCTCCAGCTGGCAGAACACGGCCATTCCTTGTGGTATGGGAGATTTTCACCCCATGGGAAGCTGCAACCCAAGCACTCCCAGTCTCTGGTGCCAGGACCTGTGATTGCCTGGGGCTGCAGCCTCAACACTGGGGGGTGTGTGTGGGGGTGTTGAGGTGCTCATGGGCTGGGCAAAATCAGGGAAAGGTGACTGCTCTGTAAAATAAACTTTGAGTGTTAAAGAGCTGGAGCTCAGCTGTTATTTTGGGGAACTGGAGCCTGTCTGCCTGCAGAATTTGGTCAGATCCTGCTTTTGCCATACGAGTGGTGGAGTAGGAATTACTCTTTGGGGAGCAGATTTGGGGAATACATGACAGAGGTTTTATTTGGGTGGCCATAGGAGGCAGCACAAACCAGATTTTGCAGCTTCTTGTCACCCTGAGGCCATGCTGAGGTTTTGCAGAGATTTGTTCCCAGAAGGTGTCTAAGTTCATCTTTGCCTTATTCTTGGCATGTTCAGAAGTCCCCTGGAGAGAGGGATGGCTCTGACAGCCAGGTGTCATGGGCAGAGGTTGTTATTTTCCTGTGTGCCAGAGCTGTGTGGGGCAGAGGAACAGGAGCTGTGGGCACTTGGTGGCCATCATCCTCGAGAGCAGAGCCTGTGGGCAGGTGGCCACCAGGCAGCTGCTGGCACAGGCCCCTGCCTGGCGTTTGGGCCACGCAACAGCAGAATTTGGGAAGGTCTGAGTCATCCTGCACACAGCACGAGGCTCCCTCACTGCCTGGATGGAGTTTTCATTTTGCCAAGCTGTGCCCGGCTCTGGGTCTGGCTGCATGGCGAGAGCTGCAGTGCCCTGGGAAGAACCCACTGCAAAAGTGTCCCCAGGCTCCTCCTGCCACTTCCACCAAGAAAGACAAGTGGTGTCAGATGTGACCCTCTGAAGGGGCTGACCGGAATGCTTTGGATGGAAGCTGAGTTCCCTGGCTGCATCCCGTCTTTCCCTCTCTCCTTCCCAAAGCTGGTGCAGTTTGCAGGATAGGAAACCAGTCTTGGCACAGCCACATCCTGCAGAGATGGCTGTGAAGCTGGGGGCACTTTGGGGGTCTTGCTTCACCCCAGCCCCCCATTCCCACTGCACTGTGCCATTGGTGCTAGTGTTAAGGGAAAAAAGCCACATCCACAAAATGTGTGATGGATTTGGGACACACAGGAAGCATTTAACATTACAATGGGAAAATACTGTCTAAACCTCTCTGTGCAGAGGCAGGGGAATGGCCTTGCAGACTTTGACCTCTGCTTGTTGTGTTAGGGTTTTCTCAGACCCTGGACTAAATTTTTCTTTCCAGCAAGCTCCAGGTGTTGCTACAGTTTCCAGATGTGCAGCATCACCCCAATAAAGCACTGCAGTTCCCTGCATTTAACCATGGTACCTGAGCTCATTTCCACCCCTCTCTGCCTCTTTTCTGGGCAATTTTTAGTTTCAAAACCCACTTTAGGGCAGGAGAAGGGAACATCTGTGAAAAGCCATCCTGTCTCTTGGCAGCTGGGTTTGCAGCATCCTCCCAAGCCAGGGTTTAGAATCCAGTCCCTGGAGGAGTGATAGCAGGAGTGAGTGGGGAGAAGCATCCCTCTTGGGCTTGCTTTGGAGAGCACCTTGGTTGAGAACTTTGTAGCTGGTACTTGGCTGCAGACCCTGTGGTCCCTGTGCTGGAGGCAGCATTCCTGGAGGGTGGGATCCACACAGCTGGTGCAGTGCCCAGGGGCTGGTGTTGGAAGTGGGGACTGTGAGTTTGCTGGCTTTAACTACTTCCATCCTTTTTCTCCTGTTAATGGATGTTTTGCTCGTTTCTAGAAGAGACAGGGAGGTTGAGCAAAGGGGAGCAGATAAACCTGCAGGGATGGTGGAGTGGAAGGAGCTCCCCAGTGCCCTGGTAAAGCCAGGACATGGCAGGACTGACTTTATGGATGTTGTCCTGGTGGGACAGCTCTCTGCGTTTACCTCTGGGTGCTGAGGACAGGCACATTCAGGGCATGTTGGAAGTGTTGAAGGCCAGGTTGGATGGGCCTTGGAGCAATCTGATCTCATGGAAGGTGTTCCTGTCCGTGGCAGAGGGGTGGAACAAGATGGTCATTAAGGTCCCATGCAATCCAAACTACCCTGTGATTCTCTGGTTCTCTCTTGCTGCTCTCTTCCCAGATGCCTTGGTTCAAGGGCTGGAAGGTGGAGCGCAAAGAAGGCAACGCCAGTGGGGTGTCCCTGTTGGAGGCCCTGGACACCATCCTGCCCCCGACCCGCCCCACAGACAAACCCCTGCGCCTGCCCCTCCAGGATGTCTACAAGATTGGAGGTGAGCCTTGCCTCTCCTCTGCCTTAACTGGAGTCTTCATTCCACAGAAATTTGGGAATGACATTTCCAGGTGTTTGGGAACTGGGGGGATTTGACTCTTCAAACCAGAGATAATGTTGGAGAAAAGGGTGGTAGCTCCAGGGCAAAAACCCCATTTTAGCTTGGGCTGTCTGGGGTAGAGGTGGACACGCTCAAAGATGCCCCGAGACCAGAGAGGAGCAGCAGGTTTGTGAGCTCTCCCCCAGGGAACACATGATGCCAAAATGGCTGCAAATTTGTGTGTCCCAGAGGTCATGGCTGGCCAGGCAAGTTGGAGGCAGCAAAAAACATTCTGTGACACAGGTGAGAGACAAGACCAGCAGGGAGGGCCACTGAAGCTGGTGCATGGCAGCTTGGCTGTGACCTGCCTGAGCTTCCCAAATGCTGGTGTCCATCACTGGCACCTCCTCCTGCCGAGCTGTGCCAGCCATGCAGGGAGCACCGTGGCTGACGCGTGTCCCCTTCCCTCTGGAGAGGTGATGGGGACACTTTGCTCAGCTATAAATACCCCGTGAGCTCTCTGACCTGCTGGCATAAGTGGACAGCACTGCTGACTCCCTGGCTGCTGGATCAGGCGGGCACAGACTTTTCCAGCTCTTTCCCACCCTTTTCCAAGGACACATACACTGCAGGGGTCGAATGTGGGATTTTAGCTGGGTTTTTAATGCAGGTTCCTGTTGTTTGCAGTGGACGTGAAAGGTGGTGAGCAGGTCTGTGTCCTCCCCTAGATCAGCTGGGGCAAAGGGATCTGGTTTTACTGGGAGGCAAGTCCTTGGGGAGGAGAGACACTGTGGGAAGAGGGGAGGTGGAGGCAGCAGGGTGGATGTGGAGGAGCAGATGGGTCCAGCCAACCTCTTCAATCTCTTTTTAATGTTGTTTCTCTCAATCATTCTTCACCTGCCTCCAAAGGGGAATTTTCCCAAAGTTTCCTGGTGCCACAGGGTGAAAAGATCCCAATCATTTAATGAGCCACCCTCATTCTCTGTCACAGCTGGTGGTGTGGCCATCAGGGATGGGTACAGTGTTGTTGCACACATGCTGGGATGTCCCAGTCCTCCATGCAGGAGATGCCACAGCTTCTCCAGGAGAAGAACTTCTGAAGCATGCAGATTTCTCAGAACTTTCTGACTATGAGTTACTTCTTTTTTAAAAAACTTTGAGTAGGAAGGGTGGACTTATAGTGATTTTCAAGATCCTGGTGTTGATCTGCTGAAAACTTGGGGGTTTGGGTAAGGAGCAAAGATATCCTTTGGTGACAACCAGTGTAGAAATCTTGCTTTTGCTGAATCCAGGTTCTGGCCCAGGGATATACCAAGCAGGTTGAATTTTGCTGCACTCTGTCCTTGTCTCTGCAGGGATTGGCACAGTTCCCGTGGGCCGAGTGGAGACCGGAATCCTGCGGCCTGGCATGGTGGTCACCTTTGCCCCTGTGAACATCACCACTGAGGTGAAATCCGTGGAGATGCACCACGAGGCCCTGAGCGAGGCTCTGCCTGGCGACAACGTCGGCTTCAACGTGAAGAACGTCTCGGTGAAGGACATCCGCCGCGGCAACGTCTGCGGGGACAGCAAGTCGGACCCGCCGCAGGAGGCGGCGCAGTTCACGTCTCAGGTGAGCGGGGCTTCTTCATGCCACCACGCCTGGCTTGCCACCATCCCCCAGCTCCCAGCCTTGCCATGACACTGCTCTGTCCCCCAGGTGATCATCCTGAACCACCCTGGCCAGATCAGTGCTGGCTACTCGCCCGTTATCGACTGCCACACTGCACATATCGCCTGCAAGTTCGCCGAGCTGAAGGAGAAGATCGACCGGCGCTCCGGCAAGAAGCTGGAGGACAACCCCAAGTCCCTGAAGTCGGGTGATGCAGCCATTGTGGAGATGATCCCTGGCAAGCCCATGTGTGTGGAGAGCTTCTCCCAGTACCCACCCCTTGGTAAGGGAATGGCTCTTTGGAGGTCTCCAGGGGAGGAGCATGAGGGCTCTGTGGGTGCAGAGCTCACTCCAGACATGCTGAGCTTCTCCCAGCTAGATGGGGAGGGAGCTGAGGATGGTTTTTTTGCTCCCCCATGTGCTGCTGAGCTGGGTTTGCAAAGCCTGGGTTTTCCCTCTGGGAGCAACAAGACCTTTCCTTTATGGTTACTAAACCATGATAGTTTCTGAACACAGAAACATTTCCTCCTCTCTGCCCTTAAAACAACTGGCAAGGAGAAGAAAGAAGGATTTGCTCAGTGGAGGCCACCTTTTAATGCAGGGAAGTGCCATGCTTGAGTTCTAGGACGGTTTGTATTGGAAATGACATTAAAGGCCATCTTGTTCCACCCCCCTGCCATGGGCAGATACACCTTCAACTAGACCAGGCTGATGTTGCACATCTGGAGGCTTTAGCAGTGCTGGGAGCTTGCAGAGAAGAAATGGGGTTTAAGTCTAAAATACAGTAATTTAAATAGAGGGGAGCATCAGGGCTAGAAGGGTTGATAGCTCAGGGCTTGTCCCTGCCGGAACCTGCTCCAAGGGCACGGATAACACACGGCACCATGAGCAGGGGGGTGTAGATCCCACCACCACCCTCCCAGAAGAGCTCAGCCTCGGTGTCTCACTGGCATTCCTCCTCTGTCTGTCCCTCAGGCCGCTTCGCTGTCCGTGACATGCGGCAGACCGTGGCCGTGGGCGTCATCAAGAACGTGGAGAAGAAGAGCGGTGGGGCTGGGAAGGTCACCAAGTCTGCCCAGAAGGCCCAGAAGGCTGGCAAATGAATCGTGGGCTCCCAGTGCATCGCGCAGAAACCATCCCTGACACCAGGACGCTGCCACCGACTCCCCCGGGCGCACGTGTGCACATCAGCTTGTAAGAGTTTATATGTCAACGACTGGATGCTCACCATTAAGGTCCAGTGGAAATTCTTTAAAAGGAAAAGCATGTTCCAGCGTTTGTGAGGCTTCATGTTAATTTTACCAATAAAACTGGTACAACATCCACAGTGGAAAAAAAAAACCAAAACCCAAAAAACAAACCAAAACCAGACAAATCCCCCCTCCCCAAAAAAAAAACCAAACCAAACCAACCAACCCAAAAGGTGTGGAGCTGTGTGTGTGTGCATCTGTTACTGAGAGGGGATGGGTTGCCTGGGGGTTGTGTAGTCTCACTTACAGTAGATGGTGGGGATGGGCACAGGAGGGGCTGGGATGGAAATAAGGAGGAAGGAAGACAGTTGGGAGCCCATATCCAGGGTGTCAGCCAGCACTCAGCCCTTCCCCATCTCTTGATCCAGGTGATTCCCCCAGCCTGAAGCAGCAACAGCTCTCACAGCGGTTTTGAGGCTCTACTTCACCAGCTCAAGCCTCTAAAGTAATTTTCCAGGGTCTTTGTTTTACTTTTTTCATGCAAAACAGGCTTAAATTGAGCTCCTACAGTTATGCCACTGAAATAGAGGAAAATAGGGCACCCTGTGTCTCTGTAAGGGTGAGCAGCATCACTTTGGGTCTTTGTCATTCCCCATCATTTTGGGAGCAGTGACTGAGACTGCCTTCTCTCCCCACATGCTGTTGTGCCTCACACATGGTGGATCCCCCAGCCCTTTCCAAACAACACAACAGAAACATTCCTTCCTGACTGAAGCCCAGACATGACTCAGGTCTCACAAGAAGCCCCAAAACTCATGGTTTTCACCCAGGGCAGTGTCTTGACTCCCATCACAATCTTGCAGCCCCAAGCAAGGTGTGCAGCTCTCCCAGCTGCACCCAGTGCAGCTGCCCCAGTCCAAAGGGTTGTGGTTGCTGAGTGGTTGGGATTGACCAAAAAGCCCCAGCCAGGAGCTGTGAGGGGACTGAGTGGGAGCACCGAGTGTGAGGAGGAGCTGTAGGTGGTACTGTGGGGCAGGGAGAAGGAGGGAGGCAGTGTGAGAGTTGTGCTTCCACTACATCATTCCAGGGATGTTTCCAAGGGACATTTCCTCCCTGAAGGAGGCATTAGCAGCGTGCTGGGGCATCCTGAGCTTGTCTGTGCCCATGACTCGGCTTTCAGGAGGAGACAGTGCTGGGAACAGATGGTCCTACACGTCTCTGTGAAGGGCAGCATCATGCAAGGCCCTTCCCAGGAGAGCTCCAGAGGCACCAGCATCATCATTACTGTTTGTGCCACAGAGCCCTTAATGATCCTAATTAGCATCTGATGCTCTGCAGTGCTGAGTGTCCCCAGGCAGAGCCTCAAGGAGCTGACATGCAGCTGAATTACAGAGGGCTCTGCATGATCTCACCCTGCCTGCTCCCCCAAAGCTCTCCCCATCCCACGTCTGCATCTGGCAGCCCACGGACACAGACTGGCTCCCTGGGCCAAGATCCCCATCACTGTGCACAGGCCACTGAGGCTCCTCACCCCTCTCCACACACCCCACCTCCACCAGCTTCATCCACAGAAATCAATTTGATTCCCGAGGTCTTTGCAGTATCTGAGCTCTCTGAAGTGCCGTGTCCTTGGCATGCCACAAATTGGAAGGGGATCTGGGGACCCCTGCAGGCACAGCACAGCCACAGGAGAAGGCTGTTTTCCCACTGATAGTTTAATCTCATCTTCCAGCTCCTCCTGCATTTCCCAGCTCCCAAGGCATGTTTTCCCTGAGACAGCTTGTGCCTCTTCCTGGGTATTTCCAAGCAGGAGAACATCCTCATGTACACGATCTTCCTGCATCTCTAGAAGCAGCAGCAACAGGAACTCCTGTGGGAATATCCTTCCCACGCTGTTCAGGAACCTCCAGCTCCCTGTGCCCCATGGAAGCCAGCCCCTGGCACAGCAGGAGTGGGGACAACCGTGGGGTCAGGGGGGGGGCAGAGAAGAGTAGGCACAAAGTCTGCACCTCTCTCGCTATTTTGAAAGCAAAAACAGGCCTGACAAAACCACGGCTTCGTTTCCATAGAAATATGCCAGGGGAGCTGTGAAAGAGACTCTGGTAGCACTGCACAAGTGGTGAGGTAATTAATGATGGAACTGCAGAACAGCAAAAATATAATCTCCAGAGGATTTAACTCAGACTTGCTCATGGCTCAGAGCAGGGCCAAGTTTTCAGCCTCATTTCGATGTGGGTTGGCATCCCAGGTGATCTGCAGGACCAGAAAGAAGAGATGGTGCCTGCAGTGAGATCTCAGCAGCAGCAGCACCATTTTGGGAGGTTTGGGTCAGGATCTTTAGTGAAACAGAATTAACAGAAATATTGTTATTTAAACCCACTTCAAAGCATGAGGTTCTCAAAAGAAAAATATTATGAATTTCTGGGCATCTCAACACAGTATCAGTGAAGCTACAACCTGCCTCCAGCCAAACCTTGGGTTTGAATCCGTTGTGGATCTGTGCTTTGGGATTGGATCAACAACCCACCATGTGCAAATCACTGCCTGGCCCCACAGGGCTTGCAGGCACACAAGCAGTGATGCCCTGAACTGGACCACAGGTGGATTTTGGCAAACCTTGCAGTGAGCTCAAGCTAATTTTGGAACCATCAGTGTTGGAGCAGGTGGGTGTGTATGACCCATGGCAGGTGATAAAGCTGTGGTGGTGAGATGGATTTTAAAATATCAAATTCTCCTCCAATTCTTCCCTGCCATGGCCAGGTGTGCTAGGACGCCACAAGCCAGAGTTTAGAGGCATTTTTTCATAGCAACTTTTGTTATTTTTGGAGTCGTTTTCCATCCCGGTCCTTCCTGAAGGCGTCGCGGTGGCTGCTTCCCGTGGCAGCCTCATCGGTGCCATCTCGTGGAAACAGGGACAAAATCCTCCAGGAGCAGCTGCCAAGCCGAGGAAATCCAGACCCGCGTCCCTGATCCTGGCAGGCAGGCAGCTTGTCCGAAGCAAAAGGAATAGACTCGGGAGATGCAAAGTGCTTATTGCCATTTCTTTGGGGACCAGAGTTTGCAAATGTGATTTTATTTCCTGAAATTTGAAGCTGGTGGAGGGAAAATTAATTGAGGTTGTAGGAAAGTCAAAAAACATCAGGGCTGGTTCTGCTGTACAGCTGGGGATCAGCTCTTCAAGAGGAGGGAACCCAAAGGGCCTGGAAGAGGAGGGAAGGAGAGGGAGGTGTGTGGGGGCTGGATGTGACCAGCACCCAGCTTCCAAAAGGGACATCATCTCCACGATGCAGCACACCCTGTGCACAGCATGGCACTGATGCCTTGGTGGGGGCTCCTGATGGAGAAGGGAAGATGCCACAGATGGGATCATCCTTCAGGTGTGAATGGACACCTCTGCCAAACCCCAGCCTGGTGCTGACTGCTCTTGTGGCATCCACTGGAATGAGGAATGAGTACTTCTCCTTTCCCACCTCTACCCTTGTGTCTGGCTGTGTGCTGTTAATAATTTAAAGTAAGTTTTCTTAATCCACTGGAGCTGATTGGCCAACTCAGCAGGCGTTTGGGGCTGCTCTAAAAAATTTATAAAGCTTTTTCAAGATTGCAAGTGGAATCCAGGCTGCAGATGCTGAGCTGGAGGAATTTGAACTGACTGCTGCCCTTCTGCACTTGGAGGGGAGTTAAAGCATCAGCCACAGCCCCTTGTCAGCCTGGGCAGGTCCCTGCAGAGACCCAGCACAGACCACATGCACTGGCACGCAGAAAACCTCTCCAGTCAGGGCAGCTCCTCTCCCATGGCTCCACCATCTGTCACCAGACTTTGCTGAACCTTAACCCCACGCAGGCAGTGAGGTCCTGCCTGTGTCACGCTGACTCAAAAGTCTTGGTGACATCTGAAGCATTTACACAGCATTTGAAAATACACCCCACTGGGGGAAAAAAGCAAACAAAGATCTCCTGACCTCCTGTTCTGGTTTTGCTGCCTTGGAAGCCAATGGCACTGACTGCCAAGGAGGCCGAGGTGCTGTCCAGCCCAGAATTCCCAGAGGACATCACCCAAGGGAGTCCTGCCATCACTGCTGGTGATGGAGATGCTGAATCATCAGTGGTAGCAGTGGGAATGATGCACATGCAGCACAAAGTGACTGTGTGACCTCAGAAAGTGACTTCATCCCTGAGCAATGTCTTCCCTTGTGTCCCAGCAGATGCTTCTCTTCTCCTTGGGCAGTGCACAGCACATTTCCCCTTGCAGAGCTGCACTGCTCTGGGCAGCTCTCCATCCAGCATTGGTGTAAATCACCTCTGCTCTGCTCCCCAGCACAAGTGTCTGGGCTTGGCCTCTTTCCTGAGCAGATCTGCACCATGTTGGGCACCCAGGTCAGAGCAGATGGGGCTGAGGCCATCCCCACAGCCTGGGCACTGCCAGGCCCAGTGGGGATGAGGAGTTCTCCCTGGGTTTTGTGTCCTTGGGACTGGTCACACACCCCTCGGACTAAACCTTCTTGGGAAGCAGAGGAAAAGGCTGATCAGGGCACAGAACATCCATGCCTGGGTGGGTCTCATGTGTCCATCCTGCTTCCATTGCACCCCCTTCACAAAGTCCATCAGCCACCCTTTGCCCCAGAGGTACAAATTCAGAGAGGAGGGTGGGAAGCCAGGCTCTCCCCCAGCATTCTGTAACATGCCAAGGGCCAAACCTGGGAGGTTTTGACTGATTTCCTTTAACCACCTCCCTCTGCATTTCCCCAGTTTGAGATGCAGGTGCACCTGCAGCCAAGGGAGCACAAAGCAGCAGCTCTGGCCAGGGCAATGCACCACGTCCCATCCTCCTCTTGGCCTGTGCTTTACCCTGTGCAGAAAAATTGCTGAGCTGAAGAGAAACTGGAGCTGTAGCACAGCCCAGGGTGCAGCTCTGGGCCAGACTCTCTGTTCTGCCTCGGGTGGCATTTAGCCACTGCTCTGATGCTTTATGTAGAGGTACTGCAGCATCTTCAAATAACTCATTTCAGCTCTGCTCACAAACACTCCTTTGCTACCTGCAAATTTAGGATGGCCTGGTTTTGCTTAGTCTAAATGATTTGTAATCACCCCGAGTCTGGCACTGTTCTCATGCCTTATATCTGCTAAATGCTCTCTGCAGCCCCAGCCAGCCACAGCCGAGCACTCAGAGTGATGAGTCTGGCAGCAGCCGGGCTTTGGGGTGGGGATACAAGCAGGGGGGAAGACAAGAGGACAATCCCCAAATATCAGCTTTGTGGGGATGTGATGGCTGTGACAGCAGTCACCTCGCACAGGCTGCGGGTTTCTGAGCTGGGTTTTGGTGAGGGGCGGGAGTGCAGGGGACACGGGAGAGTGTGTGTGTGCCAGCCCTGCCACCCCTCACATCAGTGCGGTGAGAGGATCCTCTCCAAGGACACAGCCGGGAATTGTCCCCCAGCACCTCCCTGAAGGGCTGCGGTGACCAGCGAGGGCGGAGGAGGTGGCAGTGATCGATGCGTCCCCGTGGATGCTCCAGCATCCCGGTTCCGCCAGAGCCAGGGCCGGGAGGGAAGCGCTGCCGCAGCTCCAGAGCTTTGGTGTCCTCGCACAGCCACGGGGAGCACGGGGATCGTGCCGAGAGTGGGGACAGGGCGGGGTGGCCGAGGCTGAGCACATCTCCAGGTGGAGGTGAGTCCCTCTGCCCGGGCAGCTGGACTGTGCCCGGCTGACAGCTCCTGTCAGGCTACACACACAGCTCGGCTTTGCAGCTGCCTCCCCTGCTCTGCCCGCTCAGAGATGCTGATGGAGAAGTTTTGAGGGCACAGCCGGAGCGTCCGAATGCCCCGAGGACAGGAACAGCGTGAGCAAGGGGAATTTGCGAGAACAAAAGAGGGGTTGGTGAAAATCAGGCTGGAAGTGAGGAAATGCCACCCTGCGGGCACAGCACCCGCGTTTTCTCCTGGGGGAACGTGCCCAAAGTGCTTGATCCTGCCCTGTCCAACACCCGAGATGTTCAGCAGGTGCTTCCCACACAGGATCCAAAGTGAGCCCACAAAGAGGGAATTTCCTGACCGGTAGAACCAGGGGTGCCCATTTCCCCATAGATTTATCTTTCTAATAATGTCCTGTGGGTTCTCTGATGTCCATTATTATCGTGTCCATGCATCACCAGTTCCCGCAGCGAGGAGATTTCTGTCGTCTCTCTCATCACATATTCTCACTCAAAGCAATCTGAAATGTCCCCCCTGTCTTTAATAAAGAAGATAAAAATTGCCCAAAAGCTCTGCAGTTATTAAAGGAGGGAAGAGAGATGCAGATGCACATACACCAGCTTTCCTTAAGACCTCAGGTTAAAGATAAATAAATCATAAACTCTTGCCCTTTCACGTTCTTTTGATTTCCCAGGTGTCCAGGCTGAAAGACTGACGAAACCCTGCAGCAAAAGCCCATGGTGCAGAGAAACTATGAATTTAGTTACTTCATGAGTTTTTCTTTGCAGATGACACATGGTATGCTGTGACAGAGGCAGGAGCATGGAGACAGCCACGTCTGCCTGGCAGCTTCCCAACAGAATACTTCTATTTTTTTTAACCTGAAACATGGATCAAAAGCAGCCCTCCCAACTAAAATCAAAATCTAATATTCTTTCTTCAATATTTTTGAAATGGAAAAAAAATTACATGGAAAAAATGTAAAGCAGATTTTTTAAAATTTGGAAGGATTTTTTAAAATCTCTCTCAATAATGAAGAGGTAAAATAATTAGCCTGCAAGCTTTCCAGTTTTTTAGTAATTGAGTTTGGTTTTCTTACTTGCCAAATCTGTAGATTTTGACATTTCAGAAAGAAAAAAAAAAAAAATTGAAAAAAAGCTTTTGCATCAAAAAAAGAAAATATATTTTTTCTCCATGCAGGTTTAGGGCTTTTGCATCTCCTTATGTTGCTCCCCTCCTGCTGGCAGGGACCCTCACAGCCAGTGCCTTGTATCCCCTCTCCCTGCTCTTCCCTAAGGAACACCCCATCCCTGGGATAGGATCAGATGGGATTATCTCCTTCAGAGACCCCCTCTGATCCTGCATGGCTCCCCACGTGCTGTAACCACAACAGAGCTGGAATCCCCCTCACATCCTGCCCCAGTATCTCCTGCCTTACACACCAACACCCCTTTTCTGCCCCCAGCACCTGCCAAGCTTGGGCTCTAGAAGGTCCCTCCCAACCCAGGACACCTGGGACCATCTGGAGCCTACTCATTTGAGCTGGTTTCCCTTCCATGTCAGGATAAAGCACACATCAATCTGATGTGCCCCTCCTTGCAGAGATGATGTGTCAGAATCAGCTATTTCAGTATGGGCTTGTTTCTTTCGGATGACAACCTCCAGTCCCTAAATATTCATGCAGGTTTTGATTCAGCTTTGAAGTCAGTGGGAGGCAGGTGCTTGAATGGGAACAAAGCACCTAATGGGCTTTGTGGGACTGGGTTGCAGCCAGGATGCAGTTATGGTTCTGGGAGGTGCTTTACTGGGACCAGAGCCAGTCCTGAGCTGGATTCCAAGCTCCTGAACCCAGGCAAGGCTGGAAGAGCTCCCAAGTGAGAGCAGGTTTAGTTTTGTTGCTGTAAGTTGTGTATTGTGAAGGGCACAGTGCTGGTTTGGAGACACTGGAAGGGGGCTCTGCCTGGGAAGGCTTCTCCATCTCTGAGTGCTCATCCTCAAGGAGCTTGTGGTGGTCATCAGGGTGTGGGAGGAGGTTCTGGAGCAGCCTTGTCCTGGGGGATGAGGTCAAAGATCTCTGAGGTGATGGCAGTTTGACGGTGTGGCTTTGGTCCTTGTGGGTGCAGGAGGAGGTGGAAACCCAAGGAGGTCAGGAGGAACAATGTGAGCACTGGGAGACGTGAGGGATGACTAAGAGAGCTAAATTTACTGAGTCTGGGAAAAGGAAGGCTCAGGGGCAACTGTGGTCATGGGCTAAAAATACCTTCAAGGTAACAGCATAAATGAAGGAAAGAAATTACACGTGGTCCCAAAGGAGGCGAGGGCAGGAGAAGGAGCTGGAGGGCAATGATGGGAGTGTGGAGAGTAGAGATGGGGAAGGAGACTTGGCCAGTGGGGAATTTGCCAGGACAAGGGTCTGTGTGCACTGAGTGGGACAGAAGCAGAGCAGTCTAAAGGTGACAGGGAAATGGGCTGGGTGCTGGTCCCTCTGTGACTTACTTCGTGGGTGCTCTGAAAGTAACACAATTTAATTCAAGAGAATTCGCCTTAATTTTGCCTTTTTTTCACTTGTTTCTCCTTCCACATGCCCAGTCAAGCAGATGTTCTTTCCAGAAACCAGTTTTCCTTAAAGTCAGGCCTCCACAGCACAAATTAATATTTAGACCTCAGCAATTTTAATCACCCTTAGAAAGGAGGAACATAAATTTCTAGTTAAGAATGGAGCATGTGTATCTCCCAAGTCAATTCAGCATAACTTGGAGAGATTTCTGTTCATACAGTCAGACACTTCCAGCTGCAGCTCAAGCTGATCTCATGCAGCAGGATTTGTCCTGAGTTTTTTCTGGAGCAGCCTCCAATGAGGTCGGTGCTGTCTAAGAACAGGGCAGGAAGATGGATGGTGGCACAGAAATTTTGCATCCAATAAATATGTAATATAAAATAAGCAGCTCTGTCAGCAGCAGGATGAAGGGAGCCTGGCTTTTTCTTATCAGCATGTTGCTTGCAAATTCTGATTGAAGATTTTTAGTGGCTGGGAGGCGTGGCCTCCTTTTCCTGTGCCTGGTAAAGAAGAGAATACACTTTAAAATCCCCTTTGAAGGGGGGAGAAGGAACCATTGGGGAGCCTCTGTCTATCAGGGCTTCTAGTTATGATGAAAATGGATAGAAACTTAATTAGCATTGAAACAGAT
This sequence comes from Hypocryptadius cinnamomeus, assembly GCA_013400635.1. Lineage (NCBI taxonomy): Eukaryota > Metazoa > Chordata > Aves > Passeriformes > Zosteropidae > Hypocryptadius > Hypocryptadius cinnamomeus. The sequence goes on along the minus strand of VYZP01049894.1, from coordinate 175,546 downwards.
GACAGATTTGATCAGGACTGGAAAAACCATCTGGTGCATCTTCATTTCAGGTGATTTAAAAAAAAAAGTTTAAAAATCAGTGCTGTGGTTGTGACTGATTGCCAAAAGCAGCCTTTGCTCTCTGGCCAGTTTGAATCCTCTTGCTCTTGAGGTTGTCCTTCTGCACCAGTGTCCTCACCACCCTGCACATACTCTGCAGCTGTACCCACATCTCTTCATCCCAAATGTGGAAGCTTTGGCTGATCCTTGCCTTGTATTCCAGCCAGAAATGCCACACTCACCTTTCTCCTTTGGAAATATGTAGATTTCTCCATTTGTGCACAGGAATTATCTTTCCTACAGCTTTTTTTTTTTCCCTGAAGGCTCCACCTTATGCTGGGGAAGCATCTCCTTCCAGGTCGAGTTCCTTGTATGAACCAACCTCTCTTGGGTCAGGGCCGCTGGTTTCAAAGCCAAAACTGATTTGGCATGTGTTGGGAAGAGTCAGGCAGGGAAGAGACATGAATAATTAATAGACAGGGGCTCCTGAGGGCTGTTTTCTGCTCAGAGAAGAGGATGGGGGTGGTGGGAGGTGAGGGGGAGCTGAAGCAGAGCGAGATGGGTGGACACTGGGTGCAGAGAGACCGAGCTGTTCATGTCTTTTCCCTTGGCAGGTTAGTGTTGCTGGGATGTTGCAGCATCCTGTACAAGGGGAGGTAAAGCCATCTGCTTTAGGGTTTGAAAATAGCTCTGGGAGAGAGCTGTGAGTGACAAAACCCAGGCTATGGGTAGCACAGTTCACACAAACCACCAGCTGGGTGGGGATGGAGAAAGGGCTCTCGTTCAGTGTTTCAAGCAGAAATTTATCCCTGGAGTCATTCTACGTATTTCACACCAGTCATTTCTTACTACATCTCAAAAAATCGCCAGGGGACAGAGCATGGACTTTCTGTATCTTAACACGGATTGATGGATTTCATCCTACCTTCAGGGTCTAAGCTATCTGCCATGGTGTTTGTGTTTTAAAGACATCACCAGTGTTGAAAGCAAAGGACTGACTCAGTAATTCTGTTTGTTTGTGGAGACATAATGTCCTTGGATCAGATAAAAGCACCTTCCCACTGCTGCTTTTATATACCTCATTAATTCCCAGTGTTAATGGCTGTGTCTTGTCTTCTGCCACCCAGCAGAAGTGGCACACAAGTGACTTCATCTCCAAAATTACCTGCTGCAGGCTTCGTGCAGGACATCACAGCTCAGTGTTTGTAACCAGTTGCTGCTCCTCTCAGGGCTGCAGCTGGCCAGGCACTGGACACTGGATCAAGGGACAGCTCCTGTGAGTGACACGTGGGGGTGGAAAGGGTAAAGCCACTTGCTTCTGAACACTCAACGGCATTTGGTGGTGCCAACCCATGGAATATTATAAAAAAGGAGTTAGAGATGCCCTAAGAGTCCAAGGTAAAAAGAAAGAAGGGGTGAGGCTAGAAGAGGCCTTCATCCACAATTTCAGGCCTTTTCCACCTCCCTCTGTTCACAAAAGGAGGCAATCCTTGATGCCACTTGCTCTCAAGCCTTGCTTCTCTTTGAGGTTTTGCCTCCCTCCTGAGAGAAACAACAATCCCTGACAGCCCCTGCAACCACACTGTGCCTTTCCTCAGCCCACCCATGACTTGGAAAGGGTGAGATCCCACCCCTTACCTTTCCCACTCCTGAGTTCTGGTAGTCTCAGAAATGCAGGATGCCCAAAGCTGTGCTGCAGTGTGACACTGCGAATGACCAACTAATTAGGCAAAGAGGAGCGTGTTGAATTTAGATTCTTCTTTAGGGCTCACAGACTATTTGTAATCTTGAATTTGTTAATTGAAAATTGCTTCCTTTGTTTGTTGTTGGCCTTTTTGTGGAGGGGGATATTTCCTGCTTTGGGACTGCGTCACTGCATCTATAATAATGCACTTTGTACATTAGTGCCAGGCACATTTGTAATTGGCCACCCTATTAAAGAACACTAATGATCTTACAAGTGTTCACAAATAATGAATAGAATGGCCCCTCATTGAATTGAGCAATTTATTCACTGACATACTTGCAGATCTGTTTTTCCAGTATTTAACCCAGCTTTAGTTTTCTGCCTGCCTTGCAGAGATGGATTCTCTTTCAGCCATGTGTTGGAGAGAATATGGGTCACAGGAAACATTCTATTCATAAAAAATGTAGGGCTGCTCCACGCTTGCTCTTCTCTCAACGAGCATGACAGGGTTTGGGGAGTGAGAGGCAGCAGCTTCAATCTCAGTGCTCCTCTTATCCATTAGTTCTCACTGGGATCCTCCTGAGAAATTAGGAGAGGACCAAATAGCCAGGACTTGAGAAGAGCACTCTGAAAGGTTATGCTGATTTTCTCATTTAAATATGAATTTCAGGAAAAGCTGGCAACAATACAGAGTGGTAAGATTGGTTTTCCAATGAAACCCAGCCCTGGGTGGCTCCTGCAGCCATAAAACTCAGGGCCACCATTTTGCTGCTTCTCTACTAACGTTGTGTCAAGGTATTTATGATGAAAGGCACAGCTTACCTGAGCTTGCTATTTAATTTACACACAAAAAGTTTTGTCCTAAAGCCTTGTTTTACTTACAAAGAACATGCAGAGGTGTGCAGTTCACAGATCACCTGTGATTTTTCGGGTTGTAAGGGATAAAAATGTCACTGGAAAGGAGATGATGATCTTGGGCTTGATTTTATTTGATTGCAGGTCTTCCCATTGCACTGCAAAGAACCCTTCCCATGGAGGATAATTATGTGGGGCAGGCACCTCTGTCCTGTCTTCTGCAGTCTGCCTGTCTTCTCCTGAGTCCAGTGAAGGTGTGTCAGCAGGAAATATTCCTTGGGGCAGAATCCATCCATGGTGTAAGGGGGAAAATGCTGCTGCTGGACTATAAATAGTGGGGTATTAAAGAGCTGATTTGGGTCAGCACATCTGGAGATGGACTTTCTGTGCTGGGAGCTTGGCTTCTGAACAGCTTGGTGACCATGTCATAGTGCAGTTTCAGCATGAAAGCTGAATTTGGGCTACCAGGAGGATAGGTTGGGCCTTTGGGAAAAGTGGAGAAAGGGAATGACTTTGCACAGTGGGATTTGTGGGGAGGTTGAGCAGGTCTGCTGCTGAGTGGGCTCCCGGAGATGGGGCACAGATTGGGTCCCCCTGTGACACTGTGGCAATGCCTGCACCCTCTGCCAGTGGGAGCAGGGGGATGGCATCCCACCACAGGGCGCTGCCCGGCCCTTCCCGGGGGGGCAGGAGGAGCCCCCTCCGCGGTGGTTTTGAGGGGGTGCCAGAGCCTGGTTTGGGGAGCAGACACTGGGCTGGGGGTAGCAGGAAGATGTTATATCTTGATCTGAGGGTGGGATATCCGCCCCTGCTTTAGGGGGGCCCTACATTTATGGGAACAACGCCAGACNCCCCGCCGCCCCCCGCCGCCACCATGGTGCAGAAATCCCGCAACGGAGGCGTCTACCCGGGGCCCGCCGCGGAGAAGAAGCTCAAGGTGGGCTTCGTGGGGCTGGACCCGGGCGCCCCGGACTCCAGCCGGGACGGAGCGCTCCTCATCGCCGGTTCCGAGAGCTCCAAGCGGGGCAGCATTCTCAGCAAGCCCCGCTCCGGGGTCTCGGGCAGCGGGAAGCCCCCCAAAAGGAATGCTTTTTACCGCAAGCTGCAGAATTTCCTCTACAATGTGCTGGAGAGACCGCGGGGATGGGCTTTCATTTACCACGCATACGTGTGAGTAAAAGGGTGGGGGGCAAAGCTGATGGCAGAGACCCCCTCGGGTCGGCGTGCCCTCCTCCGCCCCCTGAGCCCCCAAAATGCGCCGGAGAGGAGGGATGCTCCAGCTGCAGAGCGGGTGCGGGGAAGGGATGCCGGGTGCCAGGGCTGGCTGGGGAGCCCCGGGGGATGCTGCGGGGGGCGGAGGCTGAGCCGCTTCCCCCCATCCTCCCCGAGATCAGCCGGGCCGCCCGGCCGTCCCTCCGCTGCATCCCGCATCCCGCATCCCGCATCCCTCGCCCCAGCCCAGGCGGTGCCCGGGGACGGGGCGGTGATGGCCATCCGGGGAAGGGGGCGGGGGGGAAGAAGCTGCCCCTGCAGAGCTGGGGGGTGGCTCCCAGGAGAGGTGCGCTGCAACCGAGCCCCTGTCTCCCCCTGCCCGCTCCTGCTTGCGGGGGAAGGGGCTGCTCATGCGGTCGGCGCAGGGGGCTGGAGCAGCGGGAGTGATGGGTAGCGACTGTTCCTCCGTCTTGCTTGAAATCACCATAGCAATGCTGTGAGCAGAGGAACAAAAAGCTCTGCTCAGGCACCGTCTCTCCTCCCCCCCACCCCCTAGCATCCTTCCCTCCCCGGCCCCATCTTTGCCTGCTGGGTGGCTGCAGTCGGTTTGGGGTCGGGGTTGGTTCTGGGGCTCTGCTCAAGGTTCTGGAGGTATTTCTTGTCCCCGGTGGGAAGCGTCTGAATGGGAGATGTGTCTAGAAAGAAATGCTAATCAGTGTCTGGGGCTCCCTGCCTGCACAGCGGAGCGGTAAACAAAGGAGCATCCCTGGGTGCTCATCTCCCCCGGGTACCCCGGGTTTGGGCAGAAATGGCCCAGCTGACCCGCGTTTGGCAGAAGGATTCCCTGAATCTCTGAAGCATTGCTGCATAGGAGTGCAGATGACTTCCCGTTGTTCCCAGGATTGCAAAGGGAGGGTCAAGATAAATCTCGGTGTTACTGCAACTCCCTTCCCTCTGGGACTTTCCACAGTCCCACCGGGCTCTTCTGCAGGCCTGGGCTCAGGCTGAGGTGCTTCTACCCTTGGTGCCAATGCTTTTTTTGTTTTGTTTTTATGTTTTTCCTCATGGCCAGGGCCTCTGTCAGCCATGGCAAAAGGATTTTTGGGGCCTTTTCTGGTTTTTTCCCCCCTCCATCCTTTTGCTGTTACACCGCTGTAAGATAAGGAGTTGGGATGTGTTTTCTGCTCCTCAGCCATTTTGTACATTGAGGCCTTCCTTGGAGGTGTTGGTGGGACCAGTGGGAGAGGGGAGATCTTTGCTGGGTGGAAGGGGGAGGTTTACCGAGCACTGCAGCAAGTTGGGGTCCTTGGGGAAGCTCATCTCCCCAGGGAAATGGGAGAGGAGAAGAGAGAGCATCTGTGGAGCTCAGCTGCAGCTACGAGGAGGAGTGTGAAGTCCAGCACTGGGCATCCTGAGCACCTTTCATGCTCCCGCCCATCCTCTGGAGTTGTGGGTGGTTTGTGTCACAAAATCTTCCAGAACAGTGTGGAGGGGCCAAGTGTTCATTCTGGGAGCTGGGTTATTGCCTGTGTGTGCACTGGGGGTGGGATGTTGTGTGCAGTGTGCTGTTAAATACGGGTGAGACCCCAGCTGGGGGACACTGGGGTGACAGTGACAGAGATGGAAGGGGCTGAACGCCAAGTGACAAACAGCAGGGGTAGCTCTGGCTGTGAGGGCTTTACAAACATCTTTGGCTTCTTCAGCTGCTCTGTCTTAACTTCTTACCTGTTTGGCTCTCTGCAGTGGCATTTTCTTGGGCAGCCAGGAGTGCTCCCAGGGCAGGAGCAGGGTCAAACTGCCCTGTTCCAGTGCCAGGCTGCTCCCAGTGCCCCTTGGCTCTCACCACATAGCTGCATCCCCCCAGCCCAAGCAGCTGCGTTTGTTCTGGGCTTGTGACTCCACTTGTATGCACTGTGGCACCACAGGGAGCCTGTAAAAGCAGCCTCTGCCCCCACCCTCACGCACCTGCTGGGAAATGGAGGCTGAATTCAGGGCTGAAGTGGTAATTGCACCAATGTCTGTGAAGAGTTGGTGATATCATCCTTTTTTTACAGTGTATTGGGAAGTTCTATAGACTCCAGTTTTCTGTATTATACCAGGACAGGTTTAGCCCTGGCAGTTTGCCGTTACAGCTCTGGAAGAGCTGAAGGATATGGGAACCTTCACACAAAGCTGCCAGGATAAGCTCATGCCTCAGTTATCCCCCCTTGCTGCCCAGGTGAGCCTGGCATGGCCTGTGCCAGGTCTGGGAGTGTTGGAATGGGTTTTGTAGCTGGAAGTCAGTAATGCAGACAGACAGGACAGATAAAAAGCTTAATCAAAGGTGTGGGAGGATGACAAGCCTGCCTCAAGGTCACAAAGTTTGTATGGAAGAGCAGGAGCCATTCCCCTGTCCCAAAGGCCAGCGCAGTGCCCTACCTGTGCTATTGGGGTCCCTCTGTCTCCTCGTGCCCCAAACCTCATTTTGTGCCAAAGCCTGGAGCACAAAAGCACCTTTAGCCCTCATCCTGCAGGAATGGAGTCCTGAATCAGACTGTGGATGAGGGTGCCCTGTCCTGCCACTGTCCTGGCTTCAGTCAGCCCTCTCTACTGCCAGCACCCCTATTTCCCTGCTCCTGCTGCTCACAGGGACTTCCTTGCATGAAGATTTATTTCCAGTGTGAGTGAGTTTGTGATGCTGCAAGGCTGGGTTTTATCTCACAGAGATGCTTGCAGACCCAGCTGCCTTTGCAGGCACGGAGCTGCTCCAGGGCTGCTCAGGCAGCTCCCTGCACCCAAAGCCAAGACAGAAACTATTGGGATGCTCCCAGCACGGAGATGTTTTAATAAATATGAGAGGTGCCTCTGGGTAAGTACCTCTGCTAAATTCCTGCCTGCAGAGGCCCAGGCTGGTTCTGCATGGGATTCTGCATTGATGCTCTGCCTTGAGAAGCCTGTGCAGGTTGCATTTATTTCCAGTGCTGCATCCTAGATCCAATCCATCTGATTTCATTCCCCACCTCTTCCTGCTGTCGATCATTCCCTTTCTCACCATTTCATGCATAAGAAATCAGGGAAATTCAAACGAGGGAATCTCTCACTCCCCCAGCCCTGGTCTCATCTCAGATGTTGCCTCTCCAAAAGCGCTGCTACCTCTGTGAGCAAAAGCAGGGTTTTATATTTCTGTGTTATGATTCATTTTTGTACTTAATAGCTCTTCCTACACTGACACAACTGGGTGACCTGCTCTTGGGAGCTGTATGTATGATATATATGATATATAATATATATTTTGCATAACCCCATGGACAGCTGAGCCTGGTGGGCCCCATTTTTGAGTGTAGCTAGAGGTGCTCTCTGGCTCCCAGAAATCTGAGCCTCCTTTAATTCTCACCTTCTCCCAATATTTCTCTCAATACCTTTAACTTTCTTTTCTATTTCCTCCCACCATTTTTTTTTCTTCCTTTTTTTTTTTTTTTGTTTTTTTTTTGTTTTGTTGATTTTGTTTGTTTGGTTGGTTGGTTTTTGGTTTTTTTGTTTGTTTTTTGTTTTTTGGTTTTGTTTGTTTTGCAACATATCCTTTACATTGCAGCACATGACTTTATTCTGTTCAAGGCTGAGCTGAAACTTGAAAAGTTGAGCTGTGTCTAAATAGCAGATCAGGCTTTTTGGGGCGTGCAGCAGCACTTACACTTCAATTTAGTTCTCTGTACAGGTAGGCATTTGGCTCCTAAAAGTCTTCCATTTTATTACTCTGAATTAATTTTTTTCCTTCTAGTCCTTTTGGCTTGGTTTCTGTAACCTGTCCTCTGTTCAGGAAGGGTTGTAATACTTGAAAATGATTTTTTGTCCCTACCTGCCATCTTATTTCAGGAGGGATCACTGTGCCAGCCTAAGCAAGGTGCTCACACTGGGCACCCCCATGGTCTGAGGTGTCTGGAGACACATTTGTTGATCCCTGTCTGAGCTGCTCAGCTTTGGTCCCTGAGCTGAAGAAAGGGCTGCATTTGGAACAGTGGCAAGAAAACAGCCTGGATTCAGGCACTTTTAAAGCTGTGTGGTCAGGAACCAACATAATTCTTGCATTTCCTACTTAGGATTTACAACCTTAATGCATCTCTTTAAGTGTGTTAAAAATAGTTTGGGTGCATTTTTCATCTGCATACTGTGCACCATACATTTAGTTAATTAAGCAGGTGCATGGACTTAAATTATAATAAGGAGGAACATTTCCTCCCTGTCTAATTCCATTCAAATTTCCTTGTGCCATCCCTATCCCATTTGTTCTTCCCTTTTCACCCAGGCAAGCCACCTCTCTCTCCAGTGCCCTGCCTGCTCTGCCTGCATCCTGGCATGGCCATGGCTGGCACAGGGGAGCACAGAGGGTGGATGAGGTGCTTCCCTGGAGTTCCAGGGTTTCTCTTTGCAGATGTGGCCTCTTTTGTGACTTCTTTCACTCAGAACTGATGGTTATTTCACATAGATCCATTCCCAGATAATCTGTTACCCCAGAATTCAGGGTGAATGTGGTCTGACAGTCTCGATTGTCCATCCCCAAACCCTGAGGAGTTCATGGCAAGCCCTCACCCTCAGACAGGGTTGTTGTGGGCAGGTAGGATGCCACCCAACGCAGCCCATCCACCAGTGATGTGCAGGGACCTCTCCTGGATTCCCCTTCCCACCTCCAGGCTGAGTGGGATGAAGGGGCCAGTACGGCTCTCCCAAAGGTGCTGAGCTTAATGGACCTGCTGGGCTCTGACCTCCAGTGCTTCTGCCCTGAGCTGTGGGGTCGTGTCCACCCCAGGGAGCAGGGGACCTTCCTGGTGGGATGCCTCACGAGCTCCTCTCCAGCTGCTTAGTCAGAGCTTGGTGGGAGCAACCTGATTTCAGTTGCTTTAATGTGTCACGTTCCAGCCATCATATTCACCCCACACTGACATTAAGGAAATTAAAAACAAGCTGATCCCCTGGGTGACCTCCTTTTTGTGCTGCAACACACCTCAACCAGATGAGTCTTGCTGTGGTTCGATGTATTAAAGAAGGAATAACCCAAAATGCAAGCCCCAAATTCTGTACTAAAGGGAAGATGGGCGTAGCTCAAAGAGATATAGCTACAAAAATCAGGTTTCTTGATTTTGTTTTTGCATTGCAGCACAAGGAAGGGGTGACAGGGTGAGACACTGTGCCCAGGGTGAACAGAGCACAGGGTTTGCCAGGCATCAGTGGTGCTCACAAGGAAAAAAAGCATGTAAATTTAGTGTTCGGCTTCTGGCAGTTAAGTAGCAAACACTTAGTCCTGCATAACCCTTTTTAAGGTAGCCCAAATGCTCACTGGTTTCCTAGTTCCTGAGGAACAGATTGTTCTTTAAATTGTGGTGACAGGGAGATGTGCCAGTCCCTTTTCCTGCCATGTAATCTCCTGTGGAACAGAGATGGTAGAGCTGAGACAGGTGGGGAGTGGTTCCTACAGAGGATTAATGGCCTGTCCCTGTTGGTGTGATGTCCCTGCACATCAAAGAGAGGAGTCTCCAGCACTGAGACACACATTTCTTTAGAATAATGCAATGATTTTTCACCCCTGATGGTCCAAAAGGAACCACATTGCGAAACCAGATTGTTGTGGTGGTCTGGACTGAGTTTCATGAATGTATTTAGAATGCATTTAGAGTGTATTTAGATGTACTTGACTAATGAACAAAATGGCAAATCCAGGTAGTGCAGAAGGACAGTGGGAGCAGGGTCCTCCACCACCACACATTTATATGGCTCCTAATCAGGTTGCAAGACAAAAAGATTTGGGCTGTTCTGACAGCCACCTGTGATGAAAGATGATTCCACCAGGACTGCAAGAGTAGACATTTCAATGTAAATTTTGTTTTCCAGTAAGAGCAATCTGTGTGATAAGCACGTTGTGGGAGCTTGCTCAGCTCCCTGAAGCTGTGGTGACCTCGGCTCCCCACATGGCTCTCGTGGCCTTTTCCTGGGAAAGCTGCAAACGCAGCTTCCTGTCACACTGGCAGCAGAGGTGTCTTGGGGGCGTCCTGTGCATTTATTGTGAGGCACTGAAATAATTACTTGTGGTGTTGGAAGGGGAGTATCTGGCAGCAGGCACTGGCTGGGATGGCAAGAGCTGCTTCGTTACAGCCTCGGGGCTTCTTGGCTGTGCAACTGCCAATCAATGAGGGAAGGCAGAGAGCTCCTGCAGAACTCTCTGGTCTCTCTTTGGCATCACTCCAGCCTTTTAATGTGCTTTTTAGATGTGTGGAAAAGTTTTGGTGTTGGTAAGCATCCATAAGGTGATTTTTTTTGCGTGGGTTGGATGTCAAAGAGCTGCCTTTTCCAAGAGATGAAGCAAGGAGACCTCTGGAATCTTCTCACCTCTCACTCTTACTGCTGTAGGGAGGTGATTTAAAGCTACATCAGAGTCACTGGGGTTGCTGGATGCAAGCCCTTATGACTGAGTAGTCACTTGATTTGTCTTGGGATCTATAATGTCCAGATGTTTAAGGTGCAGTGAACTTTCATTGTGAATTTGGTGATGCTCAGACACGTGCTGGATTCCTCGTGGAAATCCCACAGCAGCCTCAGTGCAGGGTTAGATGGGCAGGTTTGCTTCTGGAGGTGCCCATTTCCCTCTGTTGGTGGCAGGGGGAGCCTAACTTCCCTTGCAGACCTTAGTGAGAGCTGGGTGGGACCAGTGCAGGCAAGGAGGAGAGAGGACAGAGCCTGACATGATTTTAAACTGAAAAACAGGAGTGAGAGGAGGCATCTCCCACCTCCTGCCACAGCCTGTGGGAACTGGGGTGTTCAAAGGCAGAACTGCACTCTGGACACCCCAGCAGGTAAGGTAAGGGAGGGATGAGGCTGATCCACATGGAAATGGGGTGACCTGGATCTGAGATCCATTTGGAGAAGTGGTTTTGAGAAAGGAATCTTTGTAGCAAACGCTGATCAGCTGTTGTGATCTGCAAGCAAGACTGGGAAAAATCAGAAGCCACCAAGTCTTGTTGACACTGGTTGTAGCTCCTAAGCAGCTCCAGCTGTGTTTCAGAGTGAAGTGCCCAGTTGCCATCTTCATTCAGAGATCCTCCTTTTCTTACTGCCACCCCCAGGAGGGTGGGACAGGGAAAAGAAACAAGAGGACAGGCAAAGGCAGAGGGAATCACTGAGTTAGGAGGCAACTGCTCTCTGTCTGAACTTCCTGGCAGCCCATCGTGGCTGGTGCTTGGTCTCTTCAGGACAGATTTTGCCTTCCGGAGGGTCTTTCCTAAGCATTCACAAATTCCTCATTTGTAAACAAACCCTGATCTGCCTGGCAGTTCTGCTCTCTCGTTTAGAGCTCTGCCAGCCCTGGGGAGGTGACAGTGTGGGAGCAAATTAGGGCTGGGGTGGCAGCAGAGCTGCTGTCACGCACTGCAAGGGATGAGCACAGCAGGGCAGGCACTCCTAACGCAGCAAGCCTGTCACTCTCCATGAAGTTATCATGATGCCAAGGAAAAAAATAAGCTATCAGAAATCCTGGCTCAAGGGTGACTTGTAGACACCTCGTGTTTCTCCTGTGTGAGGGCAGTAGGTTGTGTCTGGGCACCTGCTGTGTCTGTTTCTTGTAGATTTAGTGTGGTGGAAAAAACTAACATGGGGTGCAAAGGAAAAAGAAAAAAAATCAGCCGAAGAATAGTTAAAGTGAATAGAAAGGGGAAAATATTATTCTGCTAGCATTACAGCAGTGTGCAAGCACCCCTAAGGGGAGCAGAAGTCTACAGCTTATCTTCTGCCCATCAAATAAAAAAGAGCCAGTGCCTGCTGGAAGACTTGGTGTAGTGAGCATCCAAGACACAGAAAAGGCATAAAACAGTTGTTGGGGCACTGCTGGTAAATGCTCTCTTTGCTCCACTTTTCTTTTTAACAGCATGTCCTGTCACCTGATTTGCTTTTGGATTGGTGGTTTGGTTTCTGTCTGTGCTCCTTGGGTTTGCAAAGGAAGGTGGGGTTGGCTTTGGCCAGCCTGAGAACCTCAGCAGGGCTGGGAGGATGAAGGTGGCACCTTCCCAATGACATGGATCACCCACAGAGGGACAGTTTGCTGTGATCTCACTGTTCATTACAGATGCAGCACAGAGAGGGCTGTGAATGGATCTTATTGACTTTCTCCTGTTGGGGTGTTATATGTGGCAGTGAAATGACAGCTCTGGGAGACGTTCTCCTGCATGTTTATGGGCTTGGGCTCAACTCAGAGTCTCAAAGTGGCCATTAATTGGGTTTATGCTTGCTGGGAGGTTCGTTACCTGATCTGAAGAATGTAATAAGGGATGTAAGAGCACTCCATCTTTCACTCAAGAGGAGAGCAAAATAAGTAAATATAAATATCTGTATATTATAGCTGGACAAACAGGGAGTGAGGCTCTCTTTCCTCCTGCCACTTCAAGTCATATGGTGATTAAGCCTGAGTGCTTCCAGAAGGGGCAGTGAAAAACAAAACCTGTCCCAGTAACAAGGACTACTCGGTGCTCTTGAGGGAGGTACACTGCAGGAAGGGCTTAGGCTGGTGTGACCATTGCCTCAATGTTGGACATTGTTATTTTTCAGTGGTTATTCATCCTTCCTCTTCCTTTGTGCCTGGCAAGGATGGAAACGCCAAGTCTTGCCCAGTTGACCTCTTGCTAGGCCTTCCTCCAAGCTTTCTGGGGTTTATTAGCAATGATTTGTGCTTTAAGGACTGGTGAGATTCCTGAGTCATCCCCTTAGGCAGGGAGCTATTTATTTCAGTGTGTGTGTTACACTCCCTGGGAGTGGGTGTCTCTCTTCCGCTTTTGGATCCTGCCCTGACACTATATAAAGACTCCAGGCTTGAATGAGCAACAAAACCAAGCCTCAAACTGGCTCCATCCTTTGGAAGATGCGTGCTGCTGATCCCATCTCTCCTGGCTGCAGGAGCATGGCTGTTTGGAGCATGGGTAGGAGCTTGCATGGGATGTTTGTCCATCTCGGGGTGTGGAGCTGCTGGGTCAGCTCGTGGGGATCTGAGTGTGCTGCATGTCCTTGTCCAGGAGCAGATCTTGCTCTCCAGTGGCTCATGGCTGAGGGGGAGGTGGGATTTGTACCCTTTTTTTTTTCCCCAGAGGTTTGTCTGCTGATCCTGCTGGGGTTTTGATTGGTGGGGTTTTCATTATTTAGAAGAAATGAGGTCTTGAGTGGCTGTAAGTCTCTGTTGGTATCAGAGCAGGGACTGGAGGTGCCATGGGCAAACATGGGTGGGCTCCTTTGAGACACTGCCAGTGCAGGAATTTTGTTGTGTCCTTTTCCCCAGGATGGGCCTTTCCAGACACACCCCATGCCTGCAGAAAGCTGCCCTGCAATGAATTTGGGGGGGAAGGAGTAGCACCTCTCTGGGACCTGCACAGAAGCCAGCCTGCTAATGGCAGTGTTCATCCAAAAGCTGACTTCACACCCAATTAAGCATCACCCTGAGCCAGAGGGACAAGTCCTCATGTCATTATGTCTTGAACTCAATTGCTGGCACTTCATGAGGGCTGTGTCTCCACAGCCTGAGGGAACGGAGCATTTAATCCATATCAGCACTAAAGAAACTTGGTTAATGTGATCTCTGGTTTGGTTCTTGTGGGCAGGGGATGCACATCTCTGTCATGGTCTTTTTCTTAGTTATGACTATTCCTGTAAGGAAGGAAAAAGTCTTAGAGAGAAGGAGAATTTCCTGAGCTCTTTGTCTGTAATTTACCAGAATTTTTCATTGAATTTTTCTTCTCCACGTTTTCTTCTTTTAACATCTTGGTGTTTTTAATGCTATTCTTAATTAGCAGCTTCTTGCTTATCCTGCTAGCTAATGAGGGATAGGAAGAATTTCTGCACTGACCTTTTGTAGCTGATGATGTTTTTCTTTTCTGCAACAGAAAACAGATGTAATTGGAAACTTTCTCTGAGCTGCCCCTCCAGACCCAGAGGCTGCACCCTCCCCCTCCCAATGCAGTTGTGGGTGATGGGAGCACCTCAAGTCATGTTAAATGACACAGAGAGAGCTGCTGAGGCTTGGTGTGAGGATCAGCAGATTAAAGGGATAAATAGAATTATAGAATTGCATTAGAAGGGATCTTAAAACTCAACTTTTTCCACCCCCTGCCATGGGCAGGGACACCTTCCACTATCCCAGGTTGCTCCAAGCCCTGTCTAACCTGTACTTGGGCACTTCCAGGGATGGGGCAGCCACAGCTTCTCTGGGCAACCTGTGCCAGGGTCTCACCACCCTCACAGGGAAGAATTTCTTCCTAATATCTAACCTAATCCTGCCCTCTGTCAGTTTAGAAAATACCATGTAGGTATGAAACTTGGTTTTAAATTGGCAATGATTTTAAACAATCTTAGTATTGGGAGAAGGATTTGGGGTTTTAAGTATAGGAAAAGGTAATGGAAGTGTCTGAATAAAACAAATAAATAGGACTCTAAAGTTGTTTCTCTCCTACTGTTTTTACCAGTTGGTGGGGATGTAAACACCTACAACATGTGGGGCATATCCCAACCTTGGGTCTCCACCCAAGATTTGGAATAGCCAGATTTAGGAGACCTACTAATAATTCAGGGCTTGATCTTGCCTGGACTTGGCCCATCCATATGCCAGAACTTGGGCACCTGGGGAGCACCTCCATCAAACCTGCCATTTTTGGTTCCCCTCTTTGCAGACAGCCTTTTGTGGGTGTGTGTTTGGCAGAGAGCACCTCCTCAAACCCCAGCCTGCTGTAGATGAGCAGGCTGAACCTCCAAGAGGAGTTCAGTCCTCTCTGGACTTGCTCTTTCCCCCCTGGGAGGTGATGGCTATTGAAAATCACAGAGAAATTCATGAAGGTAATGAATTGCCTCCCCATCTGTTTCTGGGGAAGCCTGTCTACCCTGCAGCCATATCCCTGTGGGACATGTTGGGAAGAGTGGCTGGAGTCAAGCCTGACCCTGTGATGGCATTCCCTGCTGGCTGCAGTGGCCTGGTGGGATGTACATCCCATCTGGATGAGCCCAGGGCAGCAGCATCAGGCACAGGCCTGATGGGCTTGCTCACTTATTTTCCATTTGCTAAAAGACAGCAGAAATTAAATGAAGATTAATTAAACTTTTTTCCCCCCTCCTTCCTGCTTCCTCTTGCTCTTTGCTGTTTCTAGGGAAGACTGAAAATATGTGCTGGAGAGGAAGCTGAGCTCTGAGCATCCTTTCACGAGTGCAGCATATGGCCCCCATGGGACTGCAGGGAAAGGCCCTCTAATTATGGGGAAAGTCCTGTGAGGCTGGGTTACACAACCAGCATGGAGCTGCTCCTGCTTTGGTTTAGCAGCAGGCTGAGGATGCTGTGACTCCAAGTACTGTGACTTCCACGGTGCCAGGTTATAAATTGTGCTCTGGAAGTGCTGTTCCCACATCCCCGTCACTTCTTCCTGCAGCTGACAGTGGCCCTGACAAACCATCCTGGCTGTGTTAGACCCAGAACTGTACCTCTGGCTTAGAGGGAGCAAGGAGAAGGTGCAGATGCAGAGCAGGAGACACAGGGCCAGCTGCAGACCCAGCCAGCTGCTGAGCTCAGTGCTGGTTTCCTGTGGCTCCTGGAGCCTGCAGCCCTGGCTGCAGATTGCTGTAATTCCCAAGGTCAGACCCATGCTCGCTGCCTGGAAGGAATGGGTGCTACCTGCAGCTCTGCAGGAGATGGTTTGAGCAGCACAAAGCCAGCCATGGTCCTGCTGTTGGTCACTCCCTTGCTGCAGCAGGGTCTTGCCCCACAGCTGGGCACATCTGTGTGCGCCTGCACCAGGCACCTGCAGCATCCCCGAGTGGTGCTGCTGGATGTGACCTAGGCGGGTGATTCCCTGTTTTTCCAGAGAATGAGCTGTGGAAGCTGCCTTGGGAGCAAGCTGGGAATTTGATGTGGGATCTCACTGCTGCCAGGCTGGCTCTGATTTCCTCTGGAGCCCAGGGGAGAAGCACCATCTCCTTCTCCTGTTCCCAGGCGAAGCTGCAGCAGCTCTCCCAGGCAGCAGTACAGCGATGCCGCAGGGCTGGGGGAGCTGCTGGGGGACTTGGATCACGCCTGAGAAAAGGGGGTTAAAAGCAGGTTTTTGCAAGCCTTTGCCTGCCATTTTAAACGGGAAAGATGTTTCCCTGGCAACGAGATGGATGCTTCCCAGCAGAGCATATGGCTTCCATCGACTTTGATTTACCAGCGTGTTGAAATGGCAGCTAGATAATCTCTCTTCAGCTTTACTGTGTCCATGCCATGTGTCCCTGTTCCTTAGGAGTTTTTAAAGGGTCCAGCCCCTGCAGTGCTGCCCCTGCTCCTGTCCCAGGGCTGGGGCTGCTGGGGTGCCAGGGCTGAGTCTGGAGACCTTTGAAAAGAGGGATCTGCACAGAGGACCTGAGCATCACCCAGAGCAAGGAGCTGGAGAGTGGGAAGGAAAACCTTCCTTGCCTCTGCTGCTTTTCCCCAGCCAAGCAGCTCCTCCTCCTCAGAGATTATAATCCACAGACCTCTCTTCCTATTCTCCTCCCTGCTTTAAATCATTTTTAGATGTTTTCCACCTTTCACCACACAATCATCTGCCTCCTGCAGCTTGCTATTTATTGTTGTGTTTACTGGCACAGGGAAATAAGTAGAGGGAACAAACCTGTCATTTGCTGTGCGGGGGAACATGGGGGAGCTGCTTTCTGGGAGCTCATGGCTTTCCCAGGCTGGCTGGTGTATGCAAGCCCCATGGAGCTCATGTGGCAGCCTCCTTTGAGGGGCAAAACCAGGGGAAGAGGTTCTTATCCTCACTGCTGCCCATCACTGTGGCAAACTTGATGAAAATCAGCCAACAGGTCCAGATTTTAGGTAGAGACAGGGAGGCAGCCAGACAGAGCATTTGTGTGAGGCTCATCCATTGTCAGGGGATCCACAGAGGTTTGGGCACCACCTGGTTGGTGCTGTCTGAGCCTGATTCCCATCTGCCCATGTCTGGGTGGTTCATAACAGTGAGGGACAGGCATGGGGTTTGGGAACTGGCTGGGTAATGTAGCCTCACCTGAAGTGAAGAGCTTGTGCTGACCTGTGAACTGCTGCATTGCAGGGACAGCTGGGGGGGACATGCATCATTCCTCCCCTCTTCCACTGATGGAGGTTTTGGGTGAGGTAATGTCACCTTTTTTTGCAAGTATCCAGGTGAGCACAAAAGCCCTGACCTGAATGTGCTCACTCCCAACCCCAGCCCTGCTTGCAGCAGGCCCCCAAAGCAAAGGCCCCCCTGTTCAAATGAGGCTCCCTCATTAACTGAGCTTGCCTTGATTTCCTGTGGCAGGGCCATGGCTTCCCTCCCCTTTCTGCAGGGTTCAGCTCTCTGGGCATCCTCTCCCTCTGCAAAAGGTTCTCGATGTGTGAGCTGTGCTCTCCTGCTCCCATCCACACCTGGCCATCCACCTGCAGAATGTGGGGTTTGCCAGGGAAGAAGTGAGAGGTGACAGAAGTGATTAATTGTCCTTTGGTGCTGGGGACTAATGTATCAGGTGCAAGGAGAGGCTGTGCCCTGACAGAGCTGGCACTGTCTGTGCAGGTGTCACGAGCTGCCCTGAGCCAAGGAGGTGCCCATGTGGGTGGTGGCAGGATGATGTCCCCATGGCTCCTGGGGAGCACAAATCTGCCTGCCGCTCAGGAAAACGTTGCTGATGGAGAGGAAAAGGTGGAAAATGATTTTGAATTCAGAGTTGCAGTTTTGGGAGACTCAAAATAGTTCTGTTAGTGGTGAAGTTGAGCAGGGATTGACTGGCAGCTGGAGTGATGTTCTCCTCTCCCTGCGGCATAACTGGGCTGGTTCAGCAGTTTTTTAGGGCTAAAGAGCACTGTCTTCTAAATGCTGAGCTCTTCAAAGATCCAAGTTTGGTCCCTTCACCCTGGGCAGCTCCTCTGGGCTGCCTGTCTGCATAGCCCAGATGCTGCTCCTGGAAAAAATGTCTCCATGCTGACAGGAGCAGCTTCACAGGCATGGAAACACCAGGGCTGTGTTCTGCCACCTCTGCTGTGAGGGATCATGATATCCTACCAATGTGGGGAGGGGATGCAGAGCTCCAAAACTACCACTGGCCCTTTATTTCAGTTTGTTGGACCTAGTCCTGCATTCTCTTTGCCAAACTCAGGTGTCTCTCAAGCATTGCAGGGTTTGGACCCAGCTGAGCTGGAGCCTCTCCTGTGGCAGTGCAGCCCCCTTGGCTTTCAGGGGATTATTCCTGATTTGTGCTGGAGTGGGTGAGGGGGAACATCAATCCTGATTATTGTGGCATTCCTGTTGTTCCTCTGGTTACATTTTTTCAAACCAGTTTGGGGATCATAATCTTTTGGGGACTGAAATCAAAAGGCTGTAAGCCAGTTCTTTTGCACCTTGGCTGTGAGCTCCTGCTCACTGCCTGGGACAAGAGAGGTAAAATTAAACAGATGTTGAAATTACCAACTCTTCAATTTTACATGGGCAGTTTGTAAACATTTCCTTATTTTCCCCAAGATTCTGTTAATTAGACAAACAAATGAACAAATTAAATTAGCAGGGCTTTGGTATTCCTTGCATTTTACACTTTGGTGTTATCCATTAGCCTCTGGTTCTCAGAAACCACATCCTTGTCTAATTATCAAGGAATGAAGCTGGGGATGGGCCCTGGGAAGTGTCTGGGGCATCTGAGTGCCTTCAGAATTGCCAGTATCTCAGCCATTCTCCTTCACTCTTAACTGGGAGGGAGCCCAAGAATAGCAGTTCTGGGGTCCTGCTTTTACAGGAGCACAAGCCAAGGGCCTTCCCCATGGGGAAACAGAGGTTTTTAAAGGCAGCACAAGGATTTTGAGCCATTTAGTTGCCTTCTGTGGGTCTGGGACAGTTCAGATGGCTCCTGAGAGCTGCTGAGCCTCTGTGGCAGCAGCTCCCTAAGGATGCTCTCAGCAAGGATTTTTGGTTTTGAGGTGCTGAAATTCGTGGTGCTGTAGAACCAGTGCAAAGTCAGAGATGGGGAAGGGAACCTGCAGGAGCTCGGGGGGATGGAGCTCATCCTTTGTGTGCAGGAAACTTCAGGCTCCAGCTGAATTGCTTCTTCTGGGACAGACCTTTGAAAAACCAGCTACTATTCCTGTCTGCTACAGGAACCAGCCCGATTGGAGACAATCTTCCTATCTGCAATTAGACCAGAGCCTATTTTTGTATATCACATTCCCTCGAGGAATGTTTAGAGGAGATGCAGCATTACATTTTATAGGGACAGCTTTCTTTTAACCCAGTTCTAGAGCTCACCTCAGATCGAGTGACTTGCCCAGGTCAGGCAGAGGAGTTTGACCTCAGCAAGAAGAATTTTAATTCCTGCATGCTCCAACCATGCAGCATTTCCTTGGCCTCTGAAATTTATTTTTCTTGAGGTGTTGCAGAAAAGAAAGGCTTAAGAAACAGAAATAACTTGATCTTCGTATAGGGATAAAGGTTGGATCAGGAAGGTTTGTATTCCTGTGCTCACTAGCAATGATTTCTCCAGGGTGGGGAGGAAGCAGAGGCTCTTTTGGGGGAATACCCTGTGGGATGAAAGAGAGACAGTGCTCAGATTTCAATCTGAATAATGTGGGTATTGCATGAGACAGCAACTTTCCCTCACATTAAAATCAATGAACATGATCTGAATAAATGCCTGCACAGACATTTTAAGAATTACTTAAATGTCCAATATTTTATACTCTTAATTTACCTCCCAAAGCACTGTAATTGCACCGTGGGCTTTAGGATTCTCTCCCATGAACCATTTCTGCAGCTGCATGAATATATTTCTCCCCACCAAATTTTTTGAAAGAAAGCCTCAGCCCAGCAGAGCTGGATCCCAGCAGGAACAGACTCTTCTGGCAGGTGCACAGGCTTGATTAATACTTTGGGTTTTCCTCCAGACATCTGGCTCCTCTGAGGCTGCGTGTGCAGGGCGAGGAGAATACGCAGACAAGCATTTCCAAGTGATTCATTCTGGGTGAGGACAAAGCAGAACATTGGAGCTAGAACTTTGCATGCAATCATTATTATTAATAAGGCTTTTATTCAGCCTAAGTTAAATGATTAGAGCCAGCCTGTAAAAAACCCAAGCAATTCCTTACATTTAACTCCTTTTCCCACTGTAAGGGTTCAGATCTTGATCTCCATTCCCTGGCATTTCCAAACAGCTTTTGTTCTTCGAGGCTTCAATCCAGAAAAGCTCTTAAGCTCACTCTTGCTTCTAAGTGTGAGGATACACAATCCTTGGCTGGACTTAGGACAAATTATTTCATGGAAACCCAATTTCAGCTCAAATTCCTGCAGCCCATGGGCTGTGTCAGGACTCTGGCACTCCTGTTACAAGCAAGGGCAAAAGGCTGGAGGAGGTTTTGGAGTGGAAACTGATGTCAGAAGTGGTGGATATCGAAGGAAAAATTTCCAAAATCCTGCTTTTATTTCCGAGAAATGTGCTTCCTAAATAGAAGGAAGGCAGGACAAGAGGTTTTCTTCTGACTTGGTTGTGTCACTTTGCAGGGGAGATTTCACAGATGTGTAGATGTGGCACTTGGGGACATGGTTTAGTGGTGGCCTTGGCAGTGCTCTGGAAGGGTTAGACTCAAAGATCCTGGAGGGTTTTTTCAACCTAAATAATTTTGTGATTTTCCTTCCCATCCCAGGGCCAGCCCTTTACCATGGATCTCTGAGAGCTGTTTCTCTGTAGCCTGATGAATTCTCACCTCCCAGCACACTACCTAAAGCCTCACTGTGCACACCACAGCCTCCCCTGGAATGCTGCTTTGGTCCTCTGGAGATGCTCCAGTGCTCCTTTTAGACCACCTGCTCCAGTGGAAGGTGTCAGCCCCAAGGCAGGAACTTGCAATTAGATGATCTTTAAGGTCCTTTTCAACCCAGACCATTCCACAGTTCACTCCACAGTCCTCAGTGCTCTTTAGGGCTTTGTTCAAGCAAGGGGTTTCTCATCAAGCCTGCTCAGGCATCACCTGAGTGCACTGAAAATGCACAGGAGCTGTAAATGTTGTCCCAGACAGGCCTTTGATAATGATTTATTAAAAAGTTTATAAACCATGACAGTCCCTGCCTTGGAGCCAGCCACTGTGCTCATCACAAACAATGTTTCCTACCCACATGGATGCTCAGGGATCCCCCAGGCTCATGTAAGGAGCAAAATCCCAGGACAGATGATGGGGCTGGGCATGGCCAAACCTGAGGGGATTGAGATGCCATCAGGAGTTATTTTTGGGAAGGAGAGCATTTATTAAGGCACAGCACCAAAAGGCAGGAGTCTCCACTTCTATTTCCAGCTCTTCTAGTGACAGAATTTGCCTTGGGAGATGATTTTGGCTGAGGCCAAGTGATGTGGGAACCCGGAGTGAGGTATTTAGGCTTCTGTTCAGCCTTGGAAATGAGCAGCCAGGTTGCAAGTCACAGCAGGATTGCTTACATGAATAAAGATGATGGATGCTCCTGGCTAAGGGTAGGTGCCGTACGACAAAGTTTTTATCCCTGGAAAAGTCACGGCTTCCTCAGCATTTTGCTTCTGACTCAATGGAGGTTTAAATTGAGCTGCAAATACTCCCATTCTGATTTTGAGGCTCTCTGAGCACTAAAAGGCATTTGCCAGTCTCTGTTCCTCTTTGCTGTGCATGCCCTTTCACCTTCACTTATTGTCATTTCTGTATTTTCCTGGCCTTTGATTTACACCAAAGTTTTAGGTACTTGAACTGCAGGGTTTTACAGAGCCCACAGAAAATGGATTTACTGGGATTGCACATAAACACGTCAGTTTTATTTTAGCACAATTATCAATGCCTTGTTTACATCCCCAAAGTAATTTTCAAGTGTTTTAAATGTTTTAAGTTGCTTTTCATTGTGCAGCTCTTGAATGCCTGTAGTGAAATACTCCTTCCTTTCCAGCTTTGCCCCTTCTAATTAAACAAATCATTAATGGCCTTTCCCAATTCCAGAGAAAGCCATCAAAGTGGGCAGCAAGCACAGTGCCTTTTTACAAGCTTCTGTCACCTCCATGTGTTGTATCCATTTCCATCACATCCAGGAATCCAGTTGCTAATTAGTGGTGCTCCATCAGAGGAACCCCAACATTTCTGAATGTCAGTGAATGTTATTTGAATATGAGTATTTCAGGAATAAATTTAGAGGCCTTTTAAAATTCTTATGTAAATGGGCATGTAGATTCCAAGGGGGTTTCTTTTGGAAGGCAAATTAGATGATTAACCTGAGAAGCTTTATGATGATTCCATCATGTGCTTCCACTGAGGAAGAAAAAAAAAAAAAGAAGGACAGTCTTTCGTGTTTCATGCATTTTAAGTATTTTTATTTCCAAGGGGGAGTTCAGTCATTCCTTTTTCTGGTGCTAACCTGAAGCACAGTGGATATGAAATGTGGATATGCAGATTTTGTGCTGGGATTTAAAAATTGTAATAAGAAGCTTGCACAGGTGCTTTAAGTCAACATAACCTTTGGATGTAAAGTCAGACTTTGGAGGTCTTTGGATTTACTGGTATTAGCAGCAGTCAGATTTGCACAGCTGAGTCTTGGCTGAGCTTAAAGGTCTCAGCAACAGGTATGGGGGATGTCAGAGCAGCAGAAGGTGCTGGGGGCCTGCAGGAATGAGAGGTAGGTGAGAAAATGCAATGAGGTGTCCTTCTCCAACAGGCTGGAGACAGATTTCTCCTTCCTGTCACCCTGGAGAGGAGACAGTGGTCCCAAACCACCCTGAACCTGCCCCGAGTTTTGGGGAGGCTGCTGGGTGCTGACTCCAGCCAGGCATCGGGCAGGACCTGTCTGCTCAGGAGGAGGATATTGTCTTCTCCAATGTTCCAAGCAGAATTGGCATCTTTAATGTAAAAATCATTAGATGGGACCTAATTAATGTTCTTTATTGCAAACTAACATTTCCCAGAGTCAGGCTGCAGACGTAATTTACTTTCATTAGATATGTAGCTTTAAAAATTAGATTCACCCCAACTGCTACACTATTTATTGGCTTGTTTCCCTTTCCTTAGCTATCCATTATTATCTGAAGCCCTTTCCTGATCTGTCTGGGTAGATTAGGTGGAATTAAAGCAGATTCCAGCTTCCTGTTCCCCACTGCTCTCCTTCTGTGACAGCTCAGAGGATACATGCCCTGATGTGCACGTACCTCTCAGCTTCCCTCTTCCACTCCTCTGCAGATCCCTCAAAACCTCCCAGGAGCCAGACAGACCTCAATCCCCCAAATGCAGTTTTCTTGCAGAAAGGTGCCATTCTCTGAGTCTCCTTTTCCAGCCCCCCAGAGGCTGGTGGGCCACACGGTCAGGCAGAGGAGCTGCATCACCCTGGAGATATTTTGGGATGCGTGTGCAGCTCATCTTGTGCTGATCAGAGCCTGCATCCCTTGCTGGCAGGACTGCTCCTTACCTGCTGGCTGGGACAGGGAGATCCCTTACCTGTTGGGACTGAGCCAGGGCAGGTTTTGTCCCTGTGGGATTTGGCCACGGATCTCCCATGCTCTGCTGGAGAAGCTGGTGCATTCCCTGCTGCCTCCTGTGCTCGGCAGAGCTGTAATTAATGCTGGCCCTGCCAGCCTGATCTGCATCAGGTCTCCCAGGCAATGGAAGCCCTGGGGAGCCCAGAGTGGAAATTGCAGCAGCTCTGAGCTGGCCCTGGGGAGCTGAGGAGCACGGAGAGGCTGGGGATGAAGCTGCAGGGATGTGCTGGAAGGGAGAGAAGCAGCACCCAGGTGTCCAACTGCTCCAGCAGCACCTGGAGCTGCCCCAGCTCTCCCCATAACCATGGCTTGCACAATCCATCCTCGTGATTTGAAGTGATAAAGCAATTTCTATTCCTTTTTTTATCCCCCTCTCCCACCAATATCTGTCAGCTTAGCATACAGGAATCCTCTTTTTTTTTTTTGTGGTGCGTGTCCCTGCCAGGACTCATGAATTGATACTGGCTTTATTCTGGATCCATCCAAGGTGATCAACTGAGCAAACACAGTGTGCAAGCCTGCTCTAATATTGGCATTTTGCTTTCAGCCCTTCCTCAGACACTTTACAGTGATGTTTGGTCACAAAAATAAATACAGCTCACATTCTACTTCTTTAATCAGAAAATGTAGAATTCTCTTTTCCCTTGATCCCTTTCCATTATTGTTTTTTTGTTTGGTTGTTTTTTTTCCTCTCTTTCTTCTCTCATTGATTATTCATTTGTTTCTCACTTCAGCATAGAAGTTTGCAGCAAAATCTGGGCCATTCCAGGAGTGCAGCAACCTAGTTGCAGCTCTGGAGTGTGGGATTCTGCTCCCCCTGCCACGGTGTGGGCAGTAGTGGGGCCCTTCCTCCAGCTCCCAGGGCATGGCCCCAGCAATGTGGAGGATGTTGGGATGATGGATGGATGGATGGAGGGATGGATGGATGGATGGATGGATGGATGGATGGATGGAGCACATCTGACTGCAGGGCAGGTTGTGGTGGGATTTTTTATGGCAAGGGTTTTAAGAGACCAGCTTGGGGAGAAAAGATATTGAAGTGGGACCTAGACAAGACATTGAGTGACATCGTGAGTGGGATTGCAAGTGAGGTTTTCTTACTCTCCTGAGGCTGTTTCAAGTGTCTGCACACCAAATCTGTTGTGAGAAGGAGAAATTTTCAGTGAGAAATCAGGCAATTATCTGCTTGATGCTGGATTAATCTTGTGGCTTGATAAAGCTCAGCCTTGGCTGAGATGGCTCTGGAGGTCCCTCACCTCCAGCAGTCTCTTCCTCACCACCACGTTTCAGCCTGTGGTTTGAATAAATACTGCAAATCTCCCTATTTTTACTTGTTACTGTGACATTAATGGTCACTGCAAAGCCACAAGCACGACCTGGTGGTGTGAAACTCCTTTTCTTTATTCACCAAAAAGCAACAGACCCCACCAGCAGAACCAAACCTTATAAATATTCACAATGCAGTTTGTAGGAATGTGAGACAAAGTCAGACAGATGAATTATTTAATGCTCTTAAAGAATGCAGCTTTTAGTTTCTCCTTGCACTGGCCTACTTTATTGTATTAGTAAATCGATCCCGAGTAAATTAATTTCCCTGCTTTTGTTGGAGCAAGCAGTGGGCAGGGGTGGCAGCCTCCATCCTTGAGCAGATGCCAGGACACCTCAGCAGCTGCGGATTCAGGCGCTGAGTGTCAGAAGAGAGCCGAGCTCCTGTCACTCATTCTGTGCCCTTTGATTTGCATCAGAATATCCAGCGCTGGGCAGCCTCGATGGGGGCAGGCAGTGAGTGACAGGCTGGGCTGGCACTGCCCAGGCTGCTCCTGGGAGGCTGCCCATGGATGGAGATGTCACTGCTGGGGTTTGAGCATCTGCCTGATTTTGTGGTAAATTAGAGACTGAGAGAGCTGATGTCAAGGCTGTGTCCCCACAGATTATGGCAGGATGAGGCTTCTTTTGTCCCCGAAGAGCTGGGACAGAGACCAGCCCAGCTTCCTCCCCAGTGCCAGCAGCACCAAAATCACTTTTCCTTGGGCTGGATCAAACCCCTCTTCTGTCCCACGTCTGGCCACAGAAGAGCAGACTAACAACCACCCACCTCCCAGTGATGCTCCAGCAAACCCAAAAAGTCACCAGTCCTTCCAGGCAGCGGGGAGTTAATGTGGAGTACCTGCCTGAGAAAGGAACATTAAATCCACCCAAAAATGTCCTACTCTGGCAAGAATTGCAGCACCACTTCTGTGTGAGTTTTTGTGGATGTAAATGCATAAGTAGAGCCCATGCTCTTGGGCCATGCTCCTGCTCCTCAGCCAATCTGCTTCCCTCTTATCCCAGTTAGAAATGCCCCTGCTCATTTGGGTGCTTTTGGATGTGTGTTGCTGAAAGAGCTGACACTTTCTTGGAGAAAAAAATGTCAGAAGTGATCAGAGCAGCCAGCTGGAAGGGAAACTAGACTGGCACTGGCCAAACTGGGGATAGTCCAGTGGGTCCATCCACACATAACCCTTCCACTTAGCAAAACTGGACACTTGACTTACCCTTTTTACATGGTGGTGTAGCAGCTGTGCAGTAAATGCTCAGAAATATATCCAAAATTGCTCTCTGAGTTTGTTGGATGAGTATGAAAATTTACTGCCATTAAGACTGACCTTTTATCTCTCTCCGTTTTTGTGTTCTTTAGTTTTCTACTAGTGTTCTCCTGCCTGGTGCTGTCTGTCTTTTCCACCATTGATGAGTACCAGAACAGCTCAGAAGGGGCACTTTACATCCTGGTAAGTGGGGGCTGACAGTGAGGTATTAAAATAAAGTCAAAACCACAAAAACAACCTGAGACAGGTGTTTGAGGCAAGAATTTAAGCTGTTCCTTGTGAGAAGGGAACCACTCAGGCCTGTGGGTCAGAAATGGGAATTTTTTTTTTTAAATCTGGTGTTGCTGGATTCACCTGTCTCCTCTCATTTTGTCTGTTTTCCTCTTCCCCATTCCTGCCCTACATCAAATCAAAAGGCGCTCCAGACTAATTAGGGCTTCACTGGGTTTGACACATGAGAAAGGTGAGACAAGATCTCAGAGGGAAGGGAGCATGCACAGGATATTCAGGTGGAGATAGAAAGAGATGGAAGGAGCTCGTGTGGCATCAAGGGATGGAGGATCTACAGCATGCCTGCACCAGATCTCCCAGCACACACAGGCAACCAGCCAGTTTTCTAGGGAAAAAGCTGAAATCCCCTTTTGTCATCCTCTAGGATTAGGTTCAGTGATTCCCATCCCTGCTCTTCTCTCTGCATTAACTGAGTTGAGTCCTGGAGACTGGTGGTAGGGAGACAACGAGGTGTTCATCAGTCCTGTGATGGGGGAACAAGCACAATATGAGGAGGTGTAAAACTCCAGTTCATGACTACAACGTGCAGCACCTCTCACCACGCTGGGGAGGAGGAGGGAAGACACAGAAGCAGAGATCTGATGATCTCTCCAGCCTGGGCTCTCTGTCGAGTGGCGCAGACTGCTCAGTGCTGTATTTTCTGAGGTGCATTTTTCCGAGGTCGTGGGTTTGTCCTGGATTCCGGAGTGTGCTCTCCACCATCCTTTTTCTCCCCCTAATGGCACTGTCCTCCTTCTCCTCACAGGAAATTGTCACCATCGTGGTGTTTGGGGTGGAATACTTCGTGCGGATCTGGGCCGCCGGCTGCTGCTGCCGGTACCGGGGCTGGAGGGGACGGTTGAAATTTGCCCGCAAGCCTTTCTGTGTCATTGGTAAGAGCTGAGTCCCTGCATGAGACTGCCCAGTCCAGGATGGCCATTCCAAGCACTGGCTCACATGGTGCTCCAGTGTCTTGTGTGTGTTTTGGGGGTTAAATTTCAGCTGCTTCATGCTCACCTTGAGAAAGGGTAAAAAACCCAAAGGCAGAAGTCCTAATCCACGGCCATGCTTTTTGTTATTTGTCGCAGGGCTCTCCCTGTTTTCTGCTGGCCTGGGAGCCATCCCAGTGCCTGCATACCTCAAGTGTCACTGGCAGCTGTCCACAGCCACAGAATCAGGGTTTAGCCAGGAGAAGCTAAGCACAGGAATCTGGAATCCCGCAATCCTGCGTCCAACCTCCACACCAAATTGTTCCCAAGTCATTGAGACTCCGTGTCTCACTTTGCCTTCCCTGGTGCTGATGAGCTTCCTCACAAGGGAGCTGTGAGACTTAATTAATTATTGTTTGTAAAGCACTCAGCGAGTCTCCTGTGAGAGGGGCCATCTGGGCACAGCAGTGATATTTTCTGGGATTAGAAATGGACAGAGTGGCCGTGCCCTTTGCTATGGAGGCTGCCTTTGGGAGCTGACAATGGTCATATGCAGGATTTCAGTTTATTCCACAGAAAAACACCCCTATAAAATTTGTGTAGCAAATCAGAGAAGAGGGAAGTTTATGGGATCTTTGATATGTATTGAGCAAGACTTTTTTTCTTGGCCAATTTGTTGGACTTTCTTTGTCCTTAAGCACTTTAGGACTACTATGGAGGATGTATGGATTTTCATTCCCAGTTTAGATGGGGGAATTCCCTGCTCTGTGTAACAGGCAGCTATGGCTGATAAAAGAAGGCACCTTTGGCAAGGATTTAATCCAGTGTTAACACTGAATCAGATCAAAATCCATTTGCAGCATTTGATCCATTTTCTGTGGGAATGATGACCATGGAGAAGGAAACCAGGATGTTCCCACAAGGTTTGCAGTGGCTGCTTTCATCCAGTTTCAGATTCGTGCTGTGTCCTTCCAGCAGGGGACACAAGTGTAGGGGACCCCTGTCACGCACAGCCTGAGGCAGTGGCAACACCATTCCCTTTGGTGTTGATCTGGCAGTGTGGGATTCGCATTCTCTGAACCTGAGAGAAGCAGAGAAGAGAATGATCAAAACAATTCTTATCTCATTTGCTGCTCCTGTGTCATGCCAAAGTAGAATGCAATATGGACATTGTTTACCCAGAGTGATGGTGTTTTGTTTCCTTGGCCTATCAGGGCCAAGAGCGTGTGCAGACTGTTGGTCAGGAGACAAGATTTTGTTCAGTTGAGTGTTTGTGCAGTTTCAGTTTAGATGTAGTGTAATATAGTATAGAATAATATAGCATAATAAAGTAATTAATTAGACTTCTGATGTCATGGAGTCCTCCTCATCATCCTTCCCTTCGTCCAGGGGTTGCCTGTTTTCCGATCCAGCAGCGCTTCCTCACCTTTCCCTGCCCTGTGTTCCCACAGACATCATGGTGCTGATCGCATCCATCGCCGTGCTGGCAGCGGGGTCCCAGGGGAATGTCTTTGCCACCTCAGCCCTCAGGAGTTTGAGGTTCCTGCAGATCCTGCGCATGATCCGCATGGACCGGCGCGGCGGCACCTGGAAGCTCCTGGGCTCTGTGGTCTACGCGCACAGCAAGGTGAGAAAGGCCCAGGCAAGGACGTGGAGCTGCTCTTTGTGTTCTCCCCACCACGGACACTGCTTTGGTTCAGCTCTCCATCCCAAAGTTCTTCCGGGGCTGGGGAGATTGGAAGGATACCGTAGGTAACACAGGGGAGCAACACAGGCAGAGACACAAGGTGTGATGGAGTGCTCCACTGGTCAAGAAGGGAAGGGATAGAGAGATTCCAGTCATGGAACCAATCTCTGGTGTAAGGGCATCAGTTTGGGAAGAGGTTGTTGTTAGTTTTTTGCTTCCTGATGCTGTATTTATGATTTTAACATTTCTCCTACTTCTTTCACTTTCGTTTCCCCAGAGAAAGCCAGCTTCTCCAGCACTGTGTAAAAATCATAGGAAATTTGTGTGTTCTCCTTTGTCAACCATTGCACTAACCTAATCCAAAAATAATCACTCCTGTGAATTCTGAATTAAAATTTGGGGGATAGTCCATCCAGACCCCACTTCACAGCTCCTCTTTTAGTGGATTGGACCTGCCCTAAGTAGAATCCCCAGAGATCTGGGAGTTCCTATTTCAGTTTCAACTTCACTTCCCTGTGTGAACTGGGGAATTATCGGAGTTTTTAAAGTCTCAGTTCCAGTTGTTGCAATAATGGAGCTCTTAACACTCCTCATTTGCTGTGTGTGTTTGGATGATTTGATCTTCAAACCTGGCAGAGCCATGGTCCCATCACAGAAAGTGCCATCACTGATCTCCAGCCAAAGCCCCAAACCCTAAACAAGTGGAGGGAAAGTTCAGATCCAGCAGCAAGCAAGAAACTCAGCGTTTGGAGATGTGCACCAGGACTGCAATTATTCTCTTCTTTCTTTTAATGATCTCACAGGAGCTGATTACTGCCTGGTATATTGGCTTCCTGTGCCTCATCCTGGCCTCTTTCCTGGTGTACTTGGCCGAGAAGGGAGAAAATGAGCACTTTGATACATACGCAGATGCACTCTGGTGGGGTCTGGTAAGTAATTTCCATAGAGCAGCTGCTGGTTATTAAAATAAAATGTCCATTAACCCTCCATCTTCTATCATTACGTGAGGTATCGACTTAGAGAGTGCTTAGTTAACATTTTTATTAAATGGCTTCAGGCTGTTCCATTTAGCTCTTTTTCTTACATAAACCTCATAGAAATTGTTAGGGGATCACATTTCTGAATTGGCTGGAGCTGCAGGGGAACCGAGAACTGGTGTGCTCTCAGTCGTGGGATTGAGCTCTGTCGTGACAGAGGCAGGTCAGAGAGATATCCCACACCATGGGGTGCTTTGATCATGGTTTTGACAAGTACTGCTGCCCTTTAATTATTTAAATTGCACTTGGGCAAGGCGCTGTCGAATACCCTGGAATAAATTTCACAAAATTAATAGGGCCTAAGTAGCAGAAAGGCTCCAGTGGGGCAAGCACTCCCTGTCACATTTTTGCTGAAAGGGCAGTGCTTGTGGTTTGCTCTGTGTGTGTGTGTGCATGTGAATTATTGGATTACCCGATTAACAAAGAGAGAATTAATGACATTCTAATCTTCTTGCGTTATTGTTCTTCTGCTCCATCACTAGTTTGGCCTTGATTACAAAGCATGTAATGAAAATCCCCGATCTGATCAAATCCCAATAACAGGCTTGGGGAGGAATTGGCTGATCAAGCAGCTCCTCCATTCCAACAAAGGGAAAGAGGCAGTAAATTACTTTTCAAGCCCCTTAGTTAGGACAGAAAAGTAAAAACAAAGCTCAATTTGACATAACGAGAAAATAAACAATGGAGGAAAGGTGACAGCCCAGATTAGAGCTCAGTCTGGGGAGAACCATGGGCAGATTTATCCCTTCTGCTTCTGAGACTGTTTTGCCACTGAGAAGTTCAGAAAAAAAATTGAGCTTCATTAAAATAAACGGTTTTTGTCAGAGTCCAGCTCGTGGATCCAATATGGGCAGATGTTGAGAGATGGGACAAACCAAATTTCAGGTTCAGAAGCTCATCCCTTGGTTTATCTTAGTGCACCCAACACTTCTTGTTGTCTATAGAAATTGCAAAAATATTTTAAACCAGCTTTGCAGTGATTATGGAGAGAGCCTTGCTTCGACTCTGCGTTTCAGTAAGGATTAGCCACATTGATGCATTTTTTAACCACTTGGTCAAAATAGCATCTAATTGATAAGGCTTTTAGTGGGCCCACTTAAAAGGCACTTTGGGATCCTACTTCCATTTGTGTAAAAGTGATTTTTTATTCTAAATGTAATGCATGTTTCCAATGCCACATCAGCATGGTGTCAGATCCCACCCCTGGGGCCAGTGCTGTCCATGGAGGCTGTGTGACAGGGACAGCCTTTGGGATCAGAAGTCTCAAAGATGTTTCTAATCAGACCATCCCTCTCTGCCTTGTCTTGCCAGTCCCAGGCTCTCCAAATCCTCTTGGAAGCCTTGGGGTAATAGCCAGCCACTAGTGATGTCCATGGACTGAAGTGGGAAAAAGTGTCTTCCCCTGCTGTTTGAAATTCAAGGGACTCCGTCTCCAACAAATCTCTCATGTCCTTCCCCAAAATACAGACAGCAGCTTGCCAGCTCTCTCCTGGTGCACTGCAATAGCACAAAACCCATCTCTAAATGAGAATGTGAATGAACTGTAATTCATCCTCTCAGCCTAACAGGCTGTTGTTAAGTAGGGGAGTGGAGACCAGCTGATGGGCACTGCTGGGAAGGTTGGGAATAAACAGCAGCAGACCTTTGTGCATGCAAACAGCTTTCCTGAGCTGCCGAGAGGGAGTTTGGGGGAACGGAGCTGGTTCGCTTCCCCTGCCGAAGGCACAACCCCTCCTGGGGGAGGTTCCGAGCTGCCGCCAGCCTCTGCACCAGATGGCAGCTCTCTCTGTGACAGCAAAAGGCACCAAAATGCTCCCAACTGGTGTGAAACTCAGCACGTGAGCCGGGCGGGTGTCGGGGTGTCTCTGCATCCCGTGGAGCTGCCCATCCCTGCTGGTGCCCCCCGTCCCCGAGCTGCACCGTGCCTCGCACAGCTCGGGACACGCGGTGACCCGGCTCCTCTGTGTGCCACTCGGCTGTTGTGGGAGTTTTGGCTGCATTGTTTCAGTTTTGAGGCTGTCTGACCAAGGGCTGGGCACTGATCTCCTCCTTGCAGATCACTCTCACCACCATTGGCTACGGGGACAAGTATCCACAGACTTGGAATGGGCGGCTGCTGGCGGCGACCTTCACGCTCATCGGCGTCTCCTTCTTCGCCCTTCCTGCTGTAAGTGGGTGCTGAGCTCACCTGGGCCTTGTCCCCAGCCCCTGGAGCTGGTGGCACTCTAACAGCTACAATGTGATGCACTCAGAGACCTCCTGAGTGTAATGCTCTGTGGCTTTTGAGTAAGAAAATGAGGGAGAAAAATGGAAAGCCTGTTTGAATATCCACAACTTGGGAATCATGTGCATGAGCAAATGGGATGGGAACTCTAGATTTGGCTCTGCACAAATATTTATGGAAGCGATAAGAAACATTTTTTTCCCCAGAAGGCTGTTCCTTGGGGTAATTAATGTCTTTAAGATGAAAGAGGGTAGGTTTAGATTGGATATTAGGAAGAAATACTTTCCTGTGAGAGTGGTGAGACACTGGCACAGGTTGCCCAGAGAAGCTGTGGCTGACCCATCAAGGCCAGGCTGGATGGGGCTTGGAGCAACCTGATCTAGTGGAAGGTGTCCCTGCCCATGGCAGGGGCTTGGAATGAGGTGAGCTTTAAGGTTCCTTCCAACCCAAACCAGTCTATTATTCTGTGATTACACCATTTCAGCAAATTCCCCCTGTCCCTTTGGCAGTGCATTTCAATGTGTTGTGGGGTCAGGATTCCTATGGGGATAATCTGCTGAATGCCAGCACACTGGGGTTCTTTTGTATTTTATCAGTTGGCTGGAGGTAGTTTGGGAAAGTTTGCAATTCCAGTGAGGGCCAGCAAAGTCTGCTGCCCCTTGGAGAGTGTATGCCATGACTACCAGGATGGAGGCTCTTACCTTCCTCTATGTTTGTACCAAAAATGAGCCAGGAAAAAACCTTTGGAGGGAAAGCTGGCCACTGTTTTTAAGTGGAAGCTTAACTAAACCACTGCTAGTGGAAAATTCTTGTTCTCTTCCCTAGGGCATCTTGGGTTCAGGATTTGCTCTGAAGGTTCAAGAGCAGCATCGACAAAAACACTTTGAGAAGAGGCGAAACCCAGCAGCGGGCCTGATCCAGGTGAGCATCACATCCAGGGAGCCTTGTGGTGACACCATCCTGGTTTTAGGGGGCTTCACAGACTTTTAGAAGTTGGGGAGGAGACAAATGGGCCGTGTGTGTAAGGTGTGAGACAGCAGCTGGTGACTGGTTTTGTCTGGGAATAAATGCCAGGAAATCAGCTATGGGAAAACAGCATATGTGGTAGGGAATCTAGAGAGAAAAGGGATGGAATTCAGCAAGCAGCCAGCTCAGCAAGACAAATGCATTAGGACAGTCTGTTTTCACCCTTTTTTCCTCCCCAAAGAGAATATTTATCCTGATTTAAAGGTACAGTTGGGAGCATTTTCTTCACGAAGAACAGATGTCCGTGCAGAAGGCTTGCCTTGTTGTATGTCTTGAAGAATTGAAATTAGTCATTTTACATTCCCCTGCTCCTCTCTCTCCACATTTTTCACTTCTTGATGGGCAACAACACCCATCCTGACCTCAGCCTGGCAGTGAATGTCTGGGACCTGCAGCATTTTTAACTGGGCTGACATGGTCAGGAGTGGGATGGCACCACCCCAAGTTTGTCACTTATCAAATCAAGGGGAAGGCAGAATGCTGGATCCATCCCATAGGACTTGGTGTTGGTTGAGGTTTATGAACCCAGGGATGGTTCTGGCCATGCCTGGGTGCACAATCCCACTGGGTTTTCTCCTGCACAGGCGGCTTGGAGATTTTATGCCACCAACCTGTCCCGGACAGACCTGCACTCCACCTGGCAGTACTACGAACGCACCGTCACCGTCCCCATGTACAGGTACCTCCTCCTCCAGCTTCCTCCTCCACTGCCTTCCTCGTGATGCCACTGTCTCCATAGTTATTTTTGTTATCTGAATATATAATTTTGCTTATTTATTTACTTTTTTTTTGGTTGAAAAGTTGATTTTTGAGCTCCTAAGGGCTGGTTTTTGCTTTTGAGATTTTTTTTTGCATTGTATTTTTTTTATTGTTTTTCTTTTTGACTTGATTTTAATTTCTGTGTTGCTTTGTGTTTTCTTTTTTTCTTCCCATGTCTTTGTGTGTGTACACGCTCTTCTTTTCACCTTTATTTCTCCACGCCTGCTGGTAGTTGCATTGTGTTGTGACAGTTGCCGTGCCCAGGTGTGAAGACTTCCCTCCAAGCTGCCCTGGATCATAGGTAAACACCACCCTCACCCTACCTGCAGCTCCTTGTGCTCTCTCAGGCTCTCCTTGCTGGTCCAACTGGTCTCTAATGGTCCTTCTGCCTTTCAGCAAACTTCTCTCCCACCCTTGACCAGCCTGGCCCTCTCCCAGGTGCATTTTCCCTGGGTCCTCCTTTCCTTTCTTTTTCTTTTTTATCTCTAAGAGGAGGAAAACTAATTCGGGATTCAGGGAGCGTTTTCCCATTACTTGTATCTCATTTATCCATCCCAGGGAGTTGACACAAGCAGGGAATGACTTTGGAGCTGTGATGGATGAGGCTGCTGAGCACCAGAGTGTTTTAGCAGTGCCCACCTGCCTTGCTCTACCTGCAGTAAAACCAGGCAGGTTTTTATGGTGAAACCACCCAGGTTAGAGCAGTGCTGTGGAAATTCACAGCCTCCTGGGATTTGGAGCTTCATGGAGCTGGGGACAGAGTCCCCTGCCATGCCTCCCAGCCCTCCAGGACATGGGGAAGCAATGCATCCTTCATGTCCCCTTTGAGCCTGGTGGCTTCCTCAGAAGCTAAAATGCACAATGTTCTATTCATTTTCACCCCACACCTCCCTGTATCCTGGGCAGGGCCATGTGCCCCTTCCTTGAGTATTTTTAGAGCCTATCCATGACTCTGTGTTTGTAGAATGGTTGGATATGTTTGTTAGATGTTCCTGTAGCTCTGTGGGGTTTTGTTGGGTGTGATGGGGCTCCCTGTGCTCCATCTCCCCGCTCCCGGCCCAGCACTGGGCTGTGCCACTGCAGGAATAATCCCATCCTGATTTCCCATATTACTGGTGCCTTCTAGCCCTCAGGCAGACAGCCTGGATGTATTTCCTGGGGTAAGCTTTAGCCTGTAATTCATACACAGCAGCCAGCCTCTTAACCCATCATAAAAACCTGTTGGAAGTCCCATTGTTGTGGTCAGTAAGTTCTCATTGGATTCATTCCCAGTGTGTGTCTGATTGGTTGCTTTTTCCCTAGAAATTTATGAACCAACTTGAAGATTTTATCTAAAAAACCCAAAACAACAACAACAACCCAACAGAACAGAGCAAAGCTGTTTTCCAATAGCATTAAACCCACCCATTGAAACTCCCCCTCCCAGTATCTGACCTTCTGGCTGTACCTTTGCAGCACTGCCTGGGATCAGCTACTGGAGAGGATGAGGACGGAGCTTGGCACAAAATCCACTGCAAAATGCAGGCACTCAGGGCTTGTTTTCAGTGGACTTTGCCAGATTTTACTGCTCTTTGAAATACTGAACTTACCATGCAGCCAGACATGCAGTGACACCCTTTTGATTACCTGTTACACAACCCCCTTGTTAGAACCTGTATTTCCACAGAGCTAATGTGCAGGAAGAAATCTGAGCTAAAGATCTCCAGAAAAGGCTAAATAGAAACTCTGGGGAGGAGAAAGAGGAAAAAAAATGTAGTTTGGAGAGCCTCTTATCTTGAGTAAAAAGCCAGGACAGATTTGTAGCAGAGTTGTAGCAGTTTTGCTGGCTGCTGCTGTGGGTTCTGCTCAGCCCCACACAGCAGTGTCACCCTGGGCTTCCTTAGAAATGGATTTCTCTGGACTTTCAGCTTCTCCCTTGAATCCCAGCTCCTGTTTATGCTCAGATCAAGTGAACATCACCTGGGTGAGTGAGCTGTGGGTGCACCAATTGGATTCAGCCCTCAATGAAATTGTTTTACCAAAAACCAGTGAACTCCTTCTGACTATATTTTGAATGCTGTCAAATAAATTAAGTGGACTTTTTTTTTTTTTTAAAGGGAGTAACTGTATGTTCTGGCTGCAGCTTGCATCACTCACACTGACCATCTCTCCTTGCCTCCCCACTTCCCCAAGCCAGCTGGCAGGCACTGGCAGCCCTGTGCTGCTGCTGGTGCTGCTGCAGCCACAGCAGCACGTCAAGCCCAGCACCTTCTTAAGGCTGTGGCTGCTGACATGTGGCTGCAGTGCACAGCATGGTGTGGAAGTGGGCTAGAGGAACACAAAATCCCCTCTCTGGTGCCCGGGGATGATCTGCAGTCACCACTACCTCGGCATCCTTTCTGCTCAACACTGAGCTGCTCATTCCTCATAGCAGGAGCCTGTGCCTTTAGCTCATCTCTCTTCCCAAGGCATCTCTGGAAAGGCTTGGCTGCTTGATGTGAGAAAATTGTTACACATGCCTTGGAGCTCATATGGCTCCAGAGCATCACTCCAATCACTGCAGTAGAGCTACTCTGATTTGTTTGGGGGAAAATATGGTGGCCTCTGAGAGAATCCCAGATTTCATCTTTAAATCCAAAATGTGGCAGAACCAAATTCTGAAATATGCACAAGGCTTCTGGGTGTGTAGGTGTGGTTTGGGTTGTGATGCACCCAGACATCATAAATAACCTGCTCTTCATCAGCCACTGGATTTATTGGAAAAAAATCTGCTCTTATTGTCACCCATGAGAGCAGGGCCTTGCTCTGAACTGCTATCATATATTGGCCTTCACTAAAAAACCAAACCCATGGGCACATCCTGCCCATTCAGCAGCCCAGCCCAGGGTGTTCCTGGCTTGTGGGGCCGAGGGCTGTGGATGTCCCATGGAAGGTCTCTGGGAGGCCCCCACACTTTCCCTGCCCCTGTGGTGCCCATTTGCTCTCAGAGCAAGGTGCCAGCTGCCTGTCCCTGAGGGTGACACGGGCGTGCCATGGCTCCTGAGCCAGCCGCAGCGGGAGCCAGCTCAGTCCATGCTCCTGTGCCCACCTGTGAGCCTGGCCACAGCATCTGCTCCCGGGGACACACTTCGTTCATATGCTAATTTTCTTTATTCTGTTTCTTTCCCCCTCTCCTCCACCCCAACTTCCCCCCCTGTTTTTCTTTCTCTTACCCCTTTGGTTTTCTTTGGTGAAAACACTTGAAAAGCACGCAAACGCAAACGTATGGTGCCTCCAGGTATGAAGTGCATGTGACTCTGAAAGTGTGTGTCATGTCACTCCTTGTTCTTCATTTGGGACTGTAACATGCAAAGCTTTGAATTTAAAAAAAAAACAAAACAACAACAAAAACAACAAAACAAACAAAAAAAAAGACAGAAACCTTTGAAGATGAGTTTTTCCCCAAGGAATGAGTGAAAGCCCAAAGCAGACACGCCCTGCTGCTGCTACAGACTAACCCCTGCACCTCCATGTACATTTTAGCTATTGGTACACACAAGTGTTGGGAAACTGCCAAAGTGATGATGTCAGGAAGGAGAATGGGAGCGTGCTTGATAAGCTTGCTTTGTTAAGGATGATTTCTTGATGGTCTTTCCAACCTTCCCTGATCCATGCAACACTTAACAAGAAAACATCCCCATTCATCTTCCATTACCCTCTGCCCTCAGTCCCATGTGTTCCCTCTCTCCAGCCCTCTTCTCCCATCCTTCATTCTGTCATTTATCTGGCTCTGAGCTGCAGGAGTTGTGCCCACTTGGCATTGAGTTTGCTGGTGTGGTGGCACCACAGAGCACATCAGTGGTAGCACAGAATAAAACCTCCAGAGCAGCTGTGCCTGCTTTTGAGGGTAAAACCTGGAGAAGAGAAAGATCTGGGATGCTAAACTGATATGATCATTCATTTCTTCGAGTAATCCAGTCTGATTTTTTGGTGAAAGAATGCTTCATCTCAGCAGGACTTTCCCATTTCAGTTTTTAGTTCCAAGACCCACCTAGAGCTAAGCAGTTATTAGCCACAGTTATTCAGTCTGGGACTTAACCTTTTGGGATCAGTCCAAATGCAAAGTCCTGGATATGGCTGTGTAAGATTTATGATAAATAATATTATCTCAGGTTCTGCAGAAAGGAGTAGATTTGCAAATCACAGGCGTATTTTATATGAGATGGGTATCTGAAGGTGTAGTCAAGTTAATATTTTAAGATGAGAAATAAATGACTTGCATTTCAAGACTGCAGGCCAAGCTCTGTTCTTAGAGCAGTTTAAATCCTCCCTAGATGCAGTAATGCCAGTAGAGCTGATGTGATTTAGTGTCTGATTTTGAAACCCGGTTCCAGTTTTCACAGATGCAGGTTTTACAGCCTTAGTAAATCACACTTATTGCTCTGTGTGCTTAATTTATAGCAAATTGCATCAATGAACTGCAAGTATAATATTAAAAATATATTTTCCTGTTGTGCTGAACAACAGCCTGTTTTGAGAATCAGACATTTTTCTACTACTGGGAGAGGAATAAGTATGTGCCACTTCTGTTCCATTTGTTGTAATGAAGTATTTTATAAGCTTCACAAATGTTCTCAGTCATGAAAAATAGCTTCAGTTGGAGACATAAAGTCATGGTTAGGGCAAAAATTGGCTGCTCATAGAAACTCCAGCACTGCATGGAGGCTCATTTAGGTTCCCATCCCATCCCAGCACCATTCTCCTTGTCACCGTCTCCTTAACTGTTTATCCTGGGACTGTTCCAAAAAATCATCGTGGCGTCCGCGAGCGTGTCGTGGTGTGTCCGTGTAGCTCCCACCGTGTCGTGTGCTGCTGCCCTCCTCGTGTTGTGGGCTTCTGGTGGTGTCCTGGCCCGAGGCATGACCTCCCTCCTGTCCCCTAATGCTTGAACAGTTCTCTGTGCTCCCAGGAACAGCGGATCCTCCTTTCCCTGCGGATACAGGAGCCGGCACCGGGAGTTAACGTGGCCTTTCTCTGTGCTGTATTGGGAGGGGTGGTGGAGGCAGCTGGGGGGACCTGCAGCAGCTCAGAAGTGTTGCTGTGGTGGGTGGCATGAGCTGTGTGTGTCCCGTGGTGTGCAGATTCCTCAGCCAGCTCCCCCTTAACCGGAACGCGCTTCCCTTGCTAACCAGCGGCACACGGACCAGGAGGAGAGAGAGAAAACATGAGGAGCCCCAGCCAGAGGTTCCTCCTGCACCTGGCAGGGTGGCACCTGCGTCCCCTGTGCCCTGGGCACACACCAGGGCAGGGTGCCGTGCACCCAGCATTCTGCAGCAAAGCTCAGTTCAAGAGCTGTGCAGAGTTCTGCCTTTTTTGTTTTTTAAGTTTCTGGAGAAATGGTGTGGTGCAGTAGCTGCTCTTGCAGTGACAGGTTAGGCTGAGCACTTAGTTGAGATTAAATTTCAGGTCAAGTATATGTTTTCACTCATTTTTGATGATAATTATTTCATTAAAATACTGGTTGTTTCCACCTCATGGGTACCAGGCCCATGAACCAACCACAGAAATGATGAATTTCTGTGTTTGGTGTGTGTCTGTACTTCCTCATGGAAGCATCTGTGGTGGCCCAAGGGCCACCTTCAGCTCACTGCAGACCATGGGCTGATGCAAAAGAAATCATTCCTTTTGGAATCCTGAATCCTCCAGTCTTTTGAAATAATGAGCTCCTCAGCTGAGACTTCCACCAGTGAGAGCCTGGGATTTGCAATCCCAGCTGGAGAAAATGGGGTGATTTTCCTGTGTTCTGCTGGGTATGGACCTCCCTGGGGAGTTAATTCACCAAAGAAGAGCTGTGCACCCTTCATTACCTGCTGAGTACACCCTGTGCTGGATTTATGCACCACCTCTGCCAACCTGGAATCTCCAAACCCAACTGAAGGGAGGTGACAGCCCAGCACTCATGCACAGCTTCACTGCATCAAGGTCAGCTTCTTCCTGATGTCTGGAATGAGGAGGATCATTAATTCAGCAGATCAGGATGTGCTTTTCTCTGGATGGAAGCGACTGGGGAGCTGAGCCAAAATTTTTCGGGCCTATTTTTATTCTTTTCTCCATACTTAGAATTGGAAAATTTTCTGATTGCCTCAATCTTGTGAGCATAAAATCTCTGCTGAACCACTGTGGTTTTGAGGATAAGTTTTGTGCCTGCAGAGAAGAGGCTTTTCCAGTTGAGTTGGATTTTTTTTTTAGTTGAAGTGTGAAACTATTGGTCTCCCTTTACTTTAATAGAAGCCTCATTTCTTACAGTCTCCCCCTGACACCTCCACCTATGTTCCTCTTGGTTGAAAACCTGGCTGGGAATGTCAATATTAAATATTTTTGGAGCAAGCCCTGGTCTCCCAGGTTCTCAGGGAAGAACCCAAAAATTGATGTGAAGCTAATTCTATGGCTTTTAAGCACAAAAGCAGGATAGGCCATAGGATGTTCACTGGATTTTTAATTCTTACCAGGATTCCCATTGTCAGACCTTTTTTTTTTTTTTTTAACTGAGAAGGGAAGGAAGCCCTATGGTTTCTAGAAGGCAGCGACACAAGATTTTTCTCTCATTTTAGGTCAAAACCTGACATGGAGAGTAGGGAATTGGTTAAACTTGACCCTGGAACACACTGCTCTTTCTCCTGGGATGCTCCCAGCCCCAGGTCCTTGTTTTCTCTGCTCCACAGGCTGCTCCTTCCCATACCTTCCCACACTCCCAAGAGCAGCAGGGTTGAGTTTTCCTATTTCCCCCCAAAGCTGGAGTTTCTCTCCATTTAGCAATGCCAACCTGCCAGACTACAGCTCTGCCAAAACACCACGGGGCTGCCCAGGAACCCTGGCAGCTGCTTGGTTTTGGGGAGGTTCAAAATCCAGTGGTGCAGACAAGTTTCTCTCTCTCTCTCACTGTCACTTTCTCTCTCTTACCCACTGCTCTGCCTTAGGACTCTGTTGGAAGTAGCAGCCAAACCCCTCTCCATCCTTCCTGAGCTGTCCCCCAGCTGCAGTTGGTGGCATAAAGCTGGTTCTGGTTGAAAGGATGGGCAGCAGGGGAAGTTGCCAAGACAGGAGGCTCTGGAATCAGCTCTGTCTGGATATTAATGCCTGTTTTTTTCTCCCTCTAGACTCATCCCTCCCCTGAACCAGCTGGAGCTCCTGAGGAACCTGAAGAGCAAGTCGGGACTGACATTCAGGTTAGCAGCAGAGTTAAGAGAGTTTGGAACGCACACACTTTGCAATATTTTTCTTTTTCTTCCTTTTTTTCTTTTTTTCTTCCTGCCTTTTGCATATGGACATCCTTGAAGATGAAAGAGGTTTGACAGCTGGTCCCACATGGGTCACTCAGTGACCTCCTCCCTGCCCCTCTCCCGTGCTCTACATGAATTCCTTCAGCCTAACTTGGCTCTGGAGCAATGTCACGGTGCTTGACTGACAACTCAAAGCCATATTCTCAAAGGGGCTGATGGAGGTAGTGATCCCAGTTTTCCTCTGACCTTTCTGCTCCTCACCACACTCAGAGGACACTCAGGCCATGATGTGTTAATTCATTCTCTCTTCCCTCCAGTGACAGCAGGCAAGGTTGAGCAGTGAGACATTTTTGCTAAATTGGCTGTGGAAGGGTTTACATGAATCCCCCAGAAGGGCAGGAGTCCTGCACCTTCACCCTCTGCTTGGGAGGGATAATTCTTGGGGTTTTTGAGCCCTCAAGGCTGCCCTGTTGGTGAATGGGGAGTGTGCAGACCCTGGGAGGGATGGAGAGGTGCCAGTGGGCATCGGCGCCAGCTGGGGGATGTGGGATGGGGCCTGCCCTGGGCTGTGTGCCTCCACAAAGAATACACCCCTGGGTCAGCCAGAAAATTTTAAAATGTGAGTATTTGAGCTAGTGACTGAGGCTGGATGTCCAAGCTTTTCTGAGCAAGAAGCAGAGGGTGGGGAAAGAGATTTTTCTTATTCTCTCCAGGCTGCTGCCTTTAGCTGAGGGAGAGGGGTCAGGCTCTGTGCAGGTCTCAGTGGTCACTGCTGAGCAGCAGCAGGGCCAGGGCTGCTGCAGCATCACACTCAGAGGGCACCTGTGTTAGGGGAGGCAGAGCTGTAACTGCTGAGAAAACACTGTCTGCTCCCTCTCTGGGGGGCTGCAGGGGCAGGGCTGGTCGAGGCCCCCACTAAACACCATTCCCCAGTGTAGGAGTTGTGACTCGGAGCAGCTTTTCCTCATTGCTGGGGGGAAATACCACCACAATGCCTGCTCAGTGAAGGTGAGGGGTGTTTCTCAGTGTGGCCTTAGCATGGTTTGCAGTGTCCTGGCTGCCCTTTCGTAGGCATTCAGCTCACTTCATCCTCAATGATTTTTCAGGGCAGTCCAGTTTTGGATCTCAATATGAAACTGCAAACACAGACTGCGGTGTCCCACTCCCTCCATGACGCCTTTGCCAACTACTTTGGTAAAGTAGCTGCCAAAGACTCTGGAGGCATAAACCCCACCTGAGGTGTCAGGATGCCAGGAAGGGGTCCATGCTCCTTCCCACCCATGTCCAACCCCAGCAGCCGGCGTGAATCCGTGCATTCAGAGGTCTGACATGAGCTCTGTCCCCATGGCCAGGGAGGAAAAGTGAATGCACCGAGGTCATGGGAGCCATTCAAACCCTTCCCCATGTGCAAAACATGAGGGCAGTGCATTTCCAAAGGAAGGGGTCTGCTCTCTGAGCCCACAGAAGTCCTCCTGTGCTCACACAAATCACACAACCCTCAGGCGTCTCAGTGGTGCGTAGGCACAAGGATGGGTTGGGATGAAATCTTCAACCCTGTGCGTTGTATGTGTCTTCTCTGAGGTTGTGTGAGTCTCCAGTGATCTTCTGTCCGGGCCAGAAACTCCAGGAATTAAGTGCTCCTTTCCCTTTCTTCTGTCCACAACTTCCACTTAGTTGTATTGTTGGTATTGTCGTTTCGTTATGTTTTAACAGTGAAGCAGCAACATCTTTTGCCACCTGACACCATGCTAATGTACTATTGCTTCTGTTTAAAGGAAAGAGCAGCAGCCCGAACCATCGCCAAGGTCTGTATCACTGCCAACACGCCATCCCCATGCATTCCCTGTAGATTTCTGTGTGTGTGCGTGTGTGTACCATGTCGTGGCACCATCGAGGGAAGCATTCCTAGGTACTACCGTGCTTTTCCTGTGCTGTGCAGTCCGATGTATCTACGTGTATGCTGGACCTTAAATCATATCTTCCCTCCAGTCTGCCTTGGGCTGGAGCAGGGTAGCAAGGCTGGGGGGGTATGGAGAGTGGTGGCAGCACAGGCAGAGCTGGCAGACACTCACGAGGGTGACAGCAGGGCTTTGGTTTACGCTTCTTTATTTTATTTTGGTGCTGGGGTTATAGCTGAGTAACTTGGTATAACGCAGGCTCAATGTGTGCCCAGGGGCAGGTGAGGCTTTGCCCGTGTCTGTGTCACCCGTGCTGGGCAGAGGTGACATGGGGAACACGAAGCCATCGCCGCGTCACCACGTTAGCAACCTCTCCTGAGCTCCTCTCGCTGCAGGGCACGGCCTGGACCTGCTGCTCCGTGGGACACAGGAGGGCTCTCTGGCACGGCACGAGGTGGCATGGCAGAGACACCCTTTGTCCCCCCCATTCCCTGGGGAGGAGGCATATTCCCTGCTCCATCTTCCCTCCATGCCTCGAGCCCACGGTGCAGAGCGTGCTCTGGATCGTGGCGAGCACCTTCCAAGGGCAGCTGTAAATCTCACTTGTGGTAGAGCTTTTCTCCGTTCACAACTCCCAGGGAAAGCAGCAGGGTGGGTGTTTGGGATACTTTTAGGACTCTTCATCCACTTAGAAGTATTTAATTCTGGGATTTTTTCGTCCTCTATTTTCCAGTTCTTTTAAAAAATAATTCTGGAACTGAATCTCTTTTTTTTTCTTGGCTGATGAGACACAAACTGATGATCAGTGGAGATCATCTGCTTGGCTTTCTGATCTTCCATCTCATTCCTCAAAACATAGCTCACAGCCTAAATTTTGTAAACAATGAATACATTTTTCAGAAGTACAGCTAGAGCCTGGCATTCTGCAGATGTACCTCTCTGCCATGCCTCTTAGCTTATAAGAGGCCAGAAGCTAATTTTTCCTTGGCATAAAAGCCAACCAAAGATATCTGGGTAGATATACTGCTGACTAAAGGGTGGAAAATTTTATCTTTCCTTCCTTCCTTCTCCCTCTCCCCACCCCCCTTTTTTTCCCTGTCATTCATTTGAGCTTTTCTTTGCAAGCAGAACCTTTTGTAGCACTCCATCTACTTTCCTGCCAAATAACCCAAATCTCCAAGATCATGTTTCAACTATCCAGATTTTGTTTTTTTTGTTTTTGCTTAAGTGTAGCTTGAGTGAAGGCAGCCTCCATCCAGCATTATTAAAGCAGGGAGCATTACTTGGGAACGGCTCTCTGGGACCAGACCAAGGCTGAAATCTTGGCCACCTGCCTGTGGCATCAGGAGGGTCAGAATTTAATCCCAGGGTCTGGCTGCTCTGCTGCCCTGCCTCAGCCAGTAATAAACTTTGGGTGCATCAAAGGGTAAACCCACATTCCTTACAGTGCAATGAGACAAACTCCCTGTGCAGCCCCA
Organism: Hypocryptadius cinnamomeus; assembly: GCA_013400635.1. Taxonomy (NCBI): domain Eukaryota; kingdom Metazoa; phylum Chordata; class Aves; order Passeriformes; family Zosteropidae; genus Hypocryptadius; species Hypocryptadius cinnamomeus. Next base: position 131,131 of record VYZP01049894.1, on the reverse strand, counting down.
TCTGCTCCATAGCCAAGGAAATCTGAGGTCTGACAGTCCCTTACAGGGTTACCCCAGCCAGCACCCCTGCAATCTAATCAGACTAAACAGTCTTATTTCTGAGTCACTAGCCTTATTTCTAATTTTTGAATTTTGGTCCTGTCTTGCAGGGTTCATATTTATTTACTTGACACCTGAAGTTGAGTACAATATTTCTTCGTAGAGGTTGCAGGTTTTTCCCTGATCATTTTCTACTTTCTCAACCTTATGTCACAGAAAGAAGTAAAAATAGTCCTTCCCTGTGCTTTTTCAGAGTAGTTTTTACTATTTATAGGTCCTTCATCAGAGTCATTTCCAAGTGCTGTTTCCTGCTCCTGTGGTGCATCTGTCTCTTGTGACACCGATGGGTTTTGTTGCTAAACCCCAGCCCAAGGAGGGCTGAAGCTGAGGGTCTGCAGCTGCTGTGCAGAGCTTTAAGGTTTATTCCATATCCTTCAGTTCTGCTGCCATGGCAGCACCAAAGCTCCTTCCTTCTGATTTGTTAGGGCAATACCAATTCTACCTGTCCCCACTGTCCTTTTCCTTCCATCTGATGATGCCTCAGCCCTCAGGAAGGAATTTTGCTTTCAAGGGGGCCCAAATTGCCTATTTTCCCCAATAAAATTTTCTGGGTCTTTTACATTCACATCCCAAATCTTCCACCCACTCAAATTTCCAGCAGCCTCTCGGTGATGCTCAGTGTGTCATCCTGCCCTCAGAAAAGAGAACTCATCCTGTTTCTCTGCCCACCTGACAGTTAATCACCCACTTGCTGGTGATGCTTCACTCAGGAAGCTCCTGGGGATGAATTGTCTCTCTGAGCAGACCCCAGCTCTACACTTCTACTGCTTCAGCTGGGAAAGGATTTTCCACTTTGCATTTCCATTGCTGTAAGGAAACATTCTTACACCTGGAGGTAGCTGGATCTTTCTTCTGTTTTAGCGATTTGTAGGGAGTGGCTGATTTCCTATATCCTTCTTTCCATAACCGATACACCCCAAACCCCCTGAAGCAAATGGAACAGAAAGAGCTTTTTCACTATTTTTCACCTTATTATATTTCAATTTAGAGAAGGCATGCTGGCATGGCACATTATGCTATGCAGGATAAACATTGTCTTGTGAGGTCAGGGAGCATCCCAAGCATTCTGCCAGAGCACAGGGTGGCTGTTGGGGTCCTGCCCTCTGACCCCAGTGCTGCTGTGGCCGTGCTGATTTCTGCCCACACAGCACTGGGAGAGCTGCTGCCCAGGCTGGGAGGACATGAGGAGGTGATGGGGTCAGCGTGGCAGAGGCTCGGGGTCACCTGGAATTTCTCTTGGGTGGCTTTTGATTTAGTCTTGGCACAAAATGGGACACCTGATCTGAGAGACAGGCTATGTCCTTTCTCTATGGTTTCTGCTTTGTTTTTCCACCACGAGCTTGTCTGCATCCCCATCCAAGTGCTGGGAATGCTCTGTGCTGATTCGCTTGGGGGCCAGCAGCTCACCTCCCCCTGAGGTGGAGCCAAGGCTGTGATGAGCAGAAGAGATGCCAGCCTTTTTCTACATGCCATGTACCCCTTCCCCACCTTTTATTTTCCTCCCTTTAAAAAAACAAACGCTTGCAGAGCCTTCTGTTGCCCATCACTTTGGGTGTTGTGTCCCTGCCCCAAGCACTGCCCCCTGCCCCTCCCCAGGCTGGCTGTGCTCCCAGGGCACCGGGACCCATCCCACCCCCGAGACCACACCGCTGCCACGCAGGGTCCAAACACAAGTCCAGTCTCCCTCATATCCCCAGGGAAGGGGGCCTGCTCTGTGCTAGGGCTTTTCTCACCCCTCCTGCTGCAGGAAGCCAGCAGATCAGAGTGGTAATGGGGGATGATTACTCTTCTGTTAATCAGGCTGAAAATTAGCTGTGGCATCTCGTTTCTGTTTGTTTTGCTTTGATTGTAATGTCAAAAAGACAGACACATGGTTCACCAGGGCTGTGCAGGCTCCTGTATGAAATGTGGGCTTCAGATGCTCTTTAACAGATGGTTTGAGAAACATCCGAAGGCATCCACAACCACATTTCTTCCTCTTGCATTTTCAAAAATACAATTGGGTGAAAAGCTAAAAATTAATGAACCAGATGATCATAATAACACATTCATATCAGAGAAAAAGAAACAGAAGGATTCCAGGGAAGTGGGAAGCTAAAACTCAGATTACTTTGTCCAGCATGAGTTCAGTGCTGTAGGTGATGAGAGGAACCTCTTTGGAAGGTTGTTCTCAGCTGTGCTTTGTCCTTGGCCCCAGTGAGCTCAGCAGGACCTTGGCTGTGTACTGGGTGAATGCTGGGCTGGGTCCTTGTACCGTGTGTGTTTATCTGTGTGTATATCTCTCTCTCAGTGTGTGTATATGTCTGTCTGAGATACACACAACCCCAAGATCTCTCTTCAGGGGTGTGATTAAGGCTTCTGTACGCACTGGAGGATGCCTTTGGTTGACTCAGTGGGCCCCTGCTCATCCAGCCAAGGATGTCCAAGGTGTCCCAAACCTCTACTGCCCATGGAAACCAGGGTCAATCATGGTAACCCCATGGGCCACATGAGCCTGGGCTGGTGTTTGACCTTCTAACCAATTTAACTGGTGTCAGAGACTCATGCTGGGACTGACAGTAATCTGGAAATAATCAGTTGCCTTTAGGGGAGCGGATTATTTGCACGGAAGGAAATGCATCTTTCTGGAGGGACTGCAGAAGAGACTGAGAGGAGAGAAACCCATGTGTCTCCCTGAGGCTCTGCATGCTCAATATCCCACTCCCACGCCAGCTCCAGGACAGCCCTGGTAGCACCACCGGCCCCTGGGGCTACCTGGGGATGCAGGGTCCCGTTGTGGACACCTGAGGAGTCCCCAGGATGCCGAGGGTGGTGTCAGCTGAGCTTGCATGGGATGCTGTGCCCGTGAGCTCCTCTGATTACCCAACTCAAATGTGAAATAAGAGTGGGATTAGATGCCCTTCAGCCTTTCCAGTCTGCCCCTGAATTCGGCAAGAGCTGCCTGCTGGTGGTTGGTGGCCTGGTGGGGTGATGGGGCCACGTCATTCCCCTTCCACAGGTAGAGGGCTGCTCCATGGCGTGGAGGACCCTGGTCCTGGTGGGGATCTCCTGGCAGGGCAGTGCCTGAGCAGCCATTTGGGATGGAGCTGTGGTGGTGCCTCCTCAAAGTTAGCAACTCCCCAGAAGTGGTAGGGCCTGTCTGAAAATCATTGCAAAAACCAGATGTGTGAACACAGGTGTTCAACTCCCTTCCCATAAGGGACTGCACCACACCCTGTTTTTATCTATTTTTGTTTTTTTCAATGCCAGGCTTAAACGAATGGTATTTTCCATATCAAATAATTCACAGATTAACTAGCTCTCTTTCTGAGTGGGTTTTTTTGGGGAAAAAAAAAAAAAGAAGAAATTTGAGCTTTTTGGATATTATTTGATAAAACAAGTTAAAGTTTTGGCTTTCCATGGTTTACACAATTTGAAAAAAACTTATGTTTTTTTAATATATTTAGAGGAAGAATAGAGTATTTTTGTTTCCAATAGAGATGAAAAATTTTCCTGCAGTTAATTGTAGATAAACTGACACCACCAACTCAATGAGCAGAATGCCTCATGTCTAATAATTAAATTTACTGACCACAGTGAAACAAATTTCAGAAACCCTCATGATTTTTGATTTACTTTTTTTACCTCACTGAACACTCAAACAGAACAATCCTGTCATGAACCCGGCCCTCAAAACACCTGTCTTTTAAACCCCACAGAGTCCATAATCAAAAGTTTCCTGTCTGGCATTTGCTTCCAGGTCTAATTTTTACTCTCCCCTCATTTCCAGTAAAAGCAAACCGTGCAGAGAGTCACTATGCGGATGCTGCTCAGGAAACTCTAGGTACCACGGGAAATGCGTCGCACGAAACTAATCAAAAGCTGCACGGCTCATTCTCCCTCTACCCTGCTACCACCCGTTCTGATCACTTCTCTGCTTAATAGAGGTACTAGATGAGTAAAAAAAAGGTGGAAGAGCCTCCCCGCTGCCCGCCCCGAAATTAGAGCCTTCCCTGGCTGCCAGTTGTGCAGAGCACACAAAGCAAAGGGATGAGGATGGGGAATTTGGGCTGGGCTAGCCAAGCCAGTGTCTGCTCAGCAAGGGAGGAGGCCAGGAAATGAAGTTAAACAAATCATGGAAAATTTAAAAAAAAAAAAAAAAAAGCAAAATGAAAAATTTTAATTTTTTTTTTTTTAAAAAGATCCCTTCCTCCCTATCGCTCCATCCCTCCTCAAGGTCCAGGGAATCCTTGCAAATTGACTTGCACTGTACAGCAATGTCCAGTTAGTAGCATGAGAAATACCAGCTTCCTGCCTCTGCTCAGTCACCATTCCTTTGGCTCTCTGACCGTGACAAATTGACCTTTCCTAGCCTGGTGGCCTTTGGAAGCCACAGCTTGCCTATCTAGCACCTCTACTACGCAGCTAGAGAAGGACTAATCTCAGCCTGTCCCACCAGACGTAGGGGACAGGGCCCCCCTGAGCGTTGACATTGGCCTTGTGAATGGTTCTGTTTCTAGACCCCGAGGGGGACAGACAGCTTTAGCTCAGGGTTTTGTATGAGCAGGGTTTGCATCTTTTTCATCCAGCTGACATCTGCTAGGTGTTTTCAGGGACTTCCCAACCAGCATCCCTCAGTGCACCCATGGCCGTATACACAGACACATAGATGTTATCTTACTTGTGCATAAATACTTCCACACCTGCACTAGAAGAGTCTCTGCCCCCACCCCTGCTCCTCAGCAGCAAACATGCACCTTCTTGATCTCCCACTGCCCAGAGTTTGCATGCTGTGAATGCTGGCAGGGGACCCCCCAGCTCCTCGCCCCACAGCCAGGCAGGTGGACAGCCCAGGAGTGGCAGGGCACTGAGTGATGCCGCATGTTTGTGAACTCGGATTTTTGCATGCTCTTTTTTGGAGTCCGTTTTAATTCTCAAAATCACCAGTCTCTGTATCCCTCAGAAAGCCAACAAACTACAGCTCTGAAAGTATAAAACTGCAGCTCTAACAGTATATGTATCTCTGATTTTCTTCATTAATTGTTTCAACCTGTATCTTTTCTTTTCTTGCTATTTTTTGACCTGCTGGCTCTTTTTATTCTCTGTCAGTCTAGAGGGTAGGACTCATGGCTGAGGTTTGCGTGTACCAGGTGCTCAGAAGTAGAGTGGTAAATCCCATCTCTGAATGGGTAACAAAGAGGAATGGGGCATGATCTAGGGTTCATAAAAAGCAGTTTCTCCATGGTAGGAAATCCTTTACCTCTGGATAAATAGTCTGAACCTCTGAGTCAGCCTCCTGCTACATATTTGGTGGTGCTGTGGCCTTCCTTGAAGGTTAGCCCTGAAAAGTGTGGGTAAATATTGGGTGATCATCAGTTGCACAGGCAGCATTTCAAGACAAATGGCAAAGATTTGGTCAACAGTCTAGCTGGAAAAAATGATCCTGAGTTCTGTGGTGTTTCCATTTGCCAGGTGAGGTTGTTTTATGTGTGGAGGTGTAGTGTGAACAGGGACTCCTCCCCAGAGAATGCCTCCTCTCAGTTGTTTAACACTGAGGTTTCTTTTGGCAGAGATGAAAATGAGCAGTGCTATTCATAATCTGTCCTCTCATCTGTTCGTGTCTAGTTCTGTTTTCTGGAAAATCAGCCACTCTGATCTCAATGTCTTCCTTGCATGTCTTCCTAGGCATGGATTTTTAATTGCTAAAGCCAGTGTAATTTTTTTCTGTTTTCTACTGAATTCCTTCCCGTTGTGGTCCTCATTTCATCTCCTCTGTCTTGAGTTCTGCAAGGGAAAGGGAGGAAGAAACTAAGTGTTACCTCAATATCTTCTCAATCTGTTGGAGAGTCTGAAAAGAGGGATGACAGACTGTGGTTCTTCCAGTCAAAAAGGAGCCTTGAACTTTGGAGTAGCTACAAGAGCATCTTTGTTACCTGCATTCATCCTGAACGTTATACACCCTGTGCTTTAGTAGAACTGTGGGTTAATTGTTAAGGGATGTAAAAATAATTCAGATGACTTGTTTCTCTGGACCCTTGGGTGTCTGCCACCAATCCCCACTGCACAAACTCTTGGGGCAGATGCCAGCACTTTGATGCAGCTCAGGCTGAGTGCTAAAAGCCTTCATCTAGGATGCACATAACAAAATAACAGCACACGATGAGGCAATCATGGAATACTCAATGTAGGTAAATTAATAGGAAACTCCTTAGAAGCTGTGGCTTCTTAATGTACTAAACCAATGATCTTTAGTCAATAAATGCAATAACACATTCATTTTTAGACAGTAATGTAACTACACCAAGCCAGATTATCAGCTCTATCATATTCTGCTTTGTAAGAGACTTTCCCGGCACACCCAGAAACGAGGGCACCTCACAGTGGGAAGAGCACCCAGAGCAGTGAAGGAAAGCTGTTTGCAGAGCCCTTGACTGGCCTGTGGCTCTGGGTGGAGCAGGTCCTTAAAGGCTGGTTTGGGAATGATCAGCCAGCTCGGAGGTGCAGCCTGGCTGCTTTGCTTTGCTCCTGAAATGCAGAGCAGCCGAGCTGGCAAACAGCAAACAGCTGGGAGAAGATGCAGGATGTGGCTGATGTGGTGTCTGACAGCACTCAACATCAGTTTGGGAGAAGAGGGCTGGGAATTAGGAAGAGATGGGTGATTATAACAGAATGCTGCAGGACAGCAAAGGTTACAAACGTGAGTCTGGCTCCACTGTCCCTTCACTCATCCGAGGCCCTGTGCTTTTCCATGCTCGTGTGGTGGCTGCAGGGATGGTGCAACTCCAGTCTTCACCATCACAGCATCAGTGGCTCCCATCCAAGTCTAGCACCGTGGCTGTGGATGAGGAAAAGGAGAGGGATTACTCACTGTGACAGGATCACTGGCTGATGTTTTGTTTCCCTTACACCCAGGTTTCTCTGCTTCTAAAAACTGCGTTCTCTAGGCTGAATTCACCTTTTAGCAATGTTTTTTTCTGGAAACACTGGAGGCAAACCAGTCTTGAGCTGGGCCCTCTCTTGGTTTTTGTTTTAGTCATGGTAAATTTTGCATACACGCTTTTATTTTCCTTTCCTTAATGTCTGCAGTAATTGTTGTCTGCCTCTTACTCACAGCAGCAAGCAGACTGGAGCCCTGTGATAGTCACAAAGGCCATCATTCACTCCTGGCACTCCTGCCTGGTTTTAATGAGCAGTTCTCATATGCCACAAGCTCAGCACAAACTCTTGATTTAAAAATGCCCCTCATTTACCAACAGGAGACAACCTTTTTCTCCTGGCCACAGCTTCTCAGAAGGATGAGCACTGATACTGGTTGAGTTTGGATGCAGAGATGGATGAGTCTGTAGTAGTCAGACTCATTCTGGCTAGCTGAGAAGAAAATGAAGTAATGGCTCAAGCATAGTTTAAAATCAATGACAAGACCTTACAACTGATACTTTCTATTGATCTAAAATTACTGCTAATGTAATGAGTCCACATTTTTTAAAAAAGTGCTGATTAAATACTATAGAGAACTGGAATAAACCCCAAACCAGAGCATTTCAAACAGGAGCTTAAACCCCTGGCATCCTAAGGAGGCTGATGGCAGCTCATTTTGAAGGTCAGTACTTGTGCCTTTCTCTGCTGAGTGCTGGGCAGTTGGACTTAACCAAAATGCAAAGCCCACTAAAACAGTGCACATCATCCAGTTTCTGCAGCATGGACTCTCACTTTTTGACTGGCAACAGAGAAAAATCAGCTCAGTTTCTATCCTTTGTTAAATTCAAGTCAAAACCTGAATATTTAGAAACCTTCCCCACAGTCAGCCTGGAAAGGTAATTTTTTGCTATCAAATCTGTTTTCATAGATGCTATTTGGAGTGGACTTAGAATTAAATCACCACCTGATTTAAACCTGTGATTTAAACCTGATAGGCTGTTGTGGCTCCCCCTAATCTGTGCCTCTGGTTGCAAAGCCACAGTTCCCTTTCCCTTCCTTCCCCTGGCACGAGCAGAGCTCCTGCCCCGTGCTCGTGCCGCTGTCACGACTGTGAGCGTCCATCTGTCCCTGCTGTCCCCACCTTCGTGTCACCAACACCTCCCACTCAACTGAGGCTCATTACCATCCTGGAGTGACACCCCAACACCACCTCTCTGAAGCACTCTACGTCTCCCTGCATGACTTTCTGGTTGAGTGAGAACATGATCTTGGATTAGCTGACAACATATATCCCTATGTATGTCTGTATTTCTTTGGGATTTTTTTCCTACCAGCTCCTGCAGACCCCAACAGCATCATCCTCTGCAGGGATTGTACTTGCATGTGATTCCAGGTGTCGTTTCCAATGAGGGAATTGCATGGCAGAAGGAAAAATTCTATTAGTTGTTCATGGTGTCTCATGTCGTCTATGTTAAAACCAAGAAGTTACATCAAGTGTTGGGTTTTTTTCCTTAGTGAGTACTTGGGAACAAAACCCACCCAGATCTTAATTGTTCATCAGATTTCTATGAGATTTTTTAATGTGTTGCTCCTCATGCTCTCAGGATTGAAACTCTTTGCTTGTATCCCTCACCAAGTTCAACCCTTTCTTTTTTGCTTTTTGTGATTCCTGCAAACATTTGTAGCACATTTGTTGTGGGAATGGAAAAGAGGATCCAAGGAAAAGGCGCTGCCATATTCAGTGAAAGGCAACTGGTTTTATTGGGATTGGTAATGGGAGAAACTCAGCAGAGGATAGGGCACAAAGAGATCACTTTGAATCCTGACTATTGCTGTGCTGCTAAAGCATTTTTATAAAACTTACTTTTTAAAAAGGTAATTCAAAGTAATAGTACTAGTGAAACACAGTAGATTCAAAAAATATTATTCTTTAAAATCAACAAAAATAAAGAAAGAAGGTCCAGTTGGCTTATTTAGAATCAAATTATGAAATTTCAATCTGGTTTCTAATTCAAGAAACTCAGAGTGAGAATTTCCTTTGAACTTTTGGCGCATTATGTACAATGGTTTTGGTGGCAGTAGTAATGAAGGCTTACATCCAGAGAGGTGTTTAGGCACGTGCTTGTTCCCAGAATCCTGGGTGGATTTGTACCTCTGACCTGGATTTCAGCTCTCCTGATCCCATGGCTTTCAGACAGACCCTGCAGATGGGCACCACACTGGCAATTCAATCCCCAGCACTTACCTGAATTAAAATTCATCTTTAATTGGAATAATTCTGCCTTTTTAATTTGGTCACGAGCAAATTTTATTTTCTTTCCAACCCATCTTTCAATGTGAAATTGCTGCTGAGCTTGTGGCCGCAGCCAACCCTTCCCTGCAGCCCAGGGGATGCCCTCCCCACAAAACTCTGCAAAATGCTGCCTAAGCACCTTTCTCTCCCTGTAAACGTTTGTTGTCTCGCAATGTAAAGTGACTTTGTAAAAATAGCACCTTCTTAGTCGACAAATCTGCTCCCTGAGTGTCCTCGAGTCACATCTTCTGCCTTGGCTGGCCGGAGCTGGTGTCTGCTCCTGTCAGCAGGGAACAGCCGGCGGCTGGGAAAAGGGAGCAGCGCTTTGCTTTGCTTCAAAACCAGCAGCCAAGTTCTCATTGAGGAACCTCGTGCCAGTTTTGAAGGCAGAGAAGGGCCATGGGGCTCTGACTTTTAAGTTGGTGCTGCTGAATGACACACCAAAAAAAAAAGCAGGTCTTTGGTTGGTGATGTGGAAATTAAGATTTCTGAAATGTTCTTCCTGCAAATTGCGGCAGAGAGTTGGCAGCAGAATGATAAGTGGCTGCTGCAATGGTACAGAATGCTGGGAATTCAATCCCTGTCTTCACTCAGTTTTGATATACCTATATATAAAATATTGGCTATTTGTGCAAGTATCTTGCACTGGTTGTCCAAGCTCTAATCAGTGGAGTTTAACCATCGATTGCTATTAAGAAAATATGAAATGATCCAAAAGTATTTTCAGTCTGCTTTCCTCAGTGCTGTCTCTATAAGTTTGTGGTTTCATAAATATTCACAAAATCTCTTTGTTCTTAAATTTTCACATGAAAATTCAACATCTTCATTTGGGTGAAAGGCTTTAAATGCAAATTTCAGAATCTGGAAATTAATTTGGGCTGGGTGGTCACTATTTCCCAGTGAGATCTCTGTTTCTGGAGAGACCTTCTTTTCCAACCATAATTGCAAAGATTCCAGTAGGAAAAAAGGTATGAAAGTGCCATATTCTGGAGTTTTAAAATTTTGCTTTCCATGTTTATGACAGCCATAGCAGACCTCGAGGGAGATGGCAGATAGCTTTTAGAAGGGTTTTTTATAGGATACAAAGGAGTTGCACAGTGTTTGTATTTATGTGTTTCAATATGTAACTGGATAAAGAGGAACTCTTTGGAATATATAAAGGGAGCAGATCATGTTTTAAGAGGGAGGAAATACAGGAGCTGAAGAAAGGGAAAAGACAGATCTGAGCACCAGAAGTGAAGTGTTTGCACAAAAGTTTTAAGATGGTGGTTTGGGGTTTTTTTTAATTGGTATTTTCTTATTAGCCATAGTGTTTTGGAAGGCAGTTGTGAAAGAAAAGCTTCCTAACTCGTGATCGGAGCCGATCAGTGATTTAAGGAATCATAACCTCATTGTTAATGTCATTCTGTCCCGCCAGCCCTGGCATCCCATGAGGGGCTTCTGTTTAAGTCCTCATTATTTTCTCTCTCTTACAATCCATTCCCATTTCACTCATGATGACGGAAACATTTCTACAATGCTTTCTTTAAAACAAAAATAAAAATAAAAAATACATTTTGAAAAAAAGAAAAAAAAAAAAGAAAAGCCAACAGCAAAGCTACATGTCACTGCTGCTTGGAAGTGCTCTTGGTTTCTAATGGCTGGTGGGGAAGGACTGCGTGGTTTCCAGAATGACTCCTCCTGCTGTCTCCTTTTTGTCTTTGTTTCAACGTGTTTCTCTGAACAGTCAGAAGGTCAGTTTGAAAGATCGTGTCTTCTCCAGTCCCCGCGGTGCTGGCACCAAAGGGAAAGGCTCTCCACAGGCTCAGGGCATCAGGAGGTCCCCCAGTGCTGACCAGAGCATCGAGGACAGCCCGAGCAAAGTGCCCAAGAGCTGGAGCTTCGGAGACCGCAGCCGAGCACGGCAAGCGTTCCGCATCAAGGGAGCGGCGTCGCGGCAGAACTCGGAAGGTGAGGGCTTGGGCTGCTGTGCCAGACCCTAAATTCCCAGCTGGCCCAAACATCCTCTCCCTCCCCACCTAAGAAGGGCAAAGCTGCCAGCCAAGGTGTTGGGACTCCTTCCTCTCCCAGTCTTTTAGCTTGGAGGAGCCTGAGCAACCTGAGCAAGTTGAAGATGTCCCTGCCCATTGCAGGGAGTTGGGCTAGAGAGCCTTTAAAAGGTCCCTTCCAACCCAAACTTGTCAATAATGATTGGAAGAGGCAAGAAAACCCCTTCTGATACCCATGATAATGTTTGTATTTCTGTATATAAGGATGGGGAAAGGAGGAAGAGTCAGGTGTTGGGACAAGAGGAAATGACCTCAAGGTGTGCTGGGAAGGGTTAAGTTGGATATTAGGAAAAATTTCTTCACTGAAAGGGTGGTCAAGCCCTGGAACAGGCTGCACAGGGCAGTGGTGGAGTCACTTTGCTGAAGGGATTTAAAACACATCTAGATGTGGCACTTGGGGACATGGTTTTGTGGCTAGGCTTGGCCATGCTGGGGGAATGGTTGGACTTGATGATCTTAGAGAGCTTTTCCAACTCAAATGATACTGGGATTCCTTGATAATAGGGATGGGTGAGAGCTGCACTTGGCACTGCTGAATGTCACCTGAGCACATCCTGGGAAATGCTCTCATCTGGATGCTCAACAAAGGCTTCTCTGCTGCTTCCCCTGGGGTTGCTGGTTTTGATCTGCCTCATCTTTACTTGTGCAGCACTGGCACAGGAAACAGTAATGTGTTGTGTTTCTCCTTCCCTGTCCCAAACCCAGAAGCAAGCCTCCCCGGAGAAGACATTCCTGATGAGAACAAAAGCTGCAACTGCGAGTTTGTGACAGAAGATTTGACACCAGGGCTGAAAGTCAGCATCAGGGCAGTGTGGTAAGAGAGGGAGAGGGGGGAAGTGGTCCAGAAAAATGAATTATAGAAAAGAATGAGAAGTGTAAAGCCTGAGAAGTGCTGGCAAATGCTGACATGTGTGTGCTGCAGGCTGCTTTTCCCCTGGGTGGCCTGCCCTGCTTTACAGACAATTTTGCCAGGAAGGGCAATTTTTGCTTAGGGAAGGAATAAATGGAGAAACAGGAAAATCCCCCGCAGGGATGCATCCAAATGACACTTCTCACCAGCTCTGAATGTAATGCTGACATTTCTAAAAGTGGTGCAGAGAGCACATGCACAGATGACAGTCCAAGGGGCATCAGGGACCCCCTGGCGCAGACAGGGCTTCAGCCACCAGCCCCCGCAATCCCCTTCCTCTCTCCTCTTGCTGCATCCTCTCCCAAACCCACAGGGTTGGGATTTATTCCATTTTCCTTCCAAAGCAGCTCCCTGCAGTGTTTTTTATCTGCCATTAAGCAGGTCAGGCTGCACCCAGGGACTGTGTTATGATTTTGCTCTCTGTCTCCTGCAGCATTATGAGGTTTCTGGTCTCCAAGCGCAAGTTTAAGGAGAGCCTTCGGCCCTACGACGTGATGGACGTCATCGAGCAGTACTCAGCTGGGCACCTGGACATGCTCTCCCGGATTAAAAACCTTCAGGCCAGGCAAGAGACCCCTCTCTTTGCTTCATTTTCCACGTTGTTTTGTTCACTGTGGAGGTATTTTCAGGAGAGAGACACTTCCCTTTGCAACTACAGCTTATTCTTTTCCTTTTTAAGACAAATCCCCATGGAACACATCAGTGCTTATGGCTGGAACCCAGAGGGATAAGCAGGACAGGGACTGCCCTAAAACTCCCTTACTGCCCATCTCAGGACATACAAAAATCATGGCTCATCCTCCTGCTTTATTTTGGGAGCTTTTAGCAATATGGTATATCCCATAGGAAAGGCAGGGGGGTGTCTCCACGGTCCTCCTGGCAGGGTGCAAAGGTTTGGTGCCCCAGTGTTAAGGCTCATGTGGGTCACTTGGTACCTTTCTGAGAGTTAAATAAGACAAAATTTGGTGTCCTGGCTGTGGCCCTGCTGCCACAGACACAGAGAGCAGTGAGGAGGCAGCAGCTCCCTCCCATCGTTGGGATGCTAAGCTGCTTCAGGAGGAATCCCTCCTCAGATGGCACAGTCTGCTGAAAATCCAAGCAGATGGGAGTTTCTCATCCAAGCCCACCGACGTAGGTGGGGTTTAGCTGAGCTGCATTTCAGCTTCTGTGCTCAGATTTTAGGGCAAGATGTGTTCATTTTAATAGGAGAAGGAATGTGGAAAGGGACAAATGGAACTGAGAAGGTTCCATGTTTTTCATGTTTCTCCTGGAAGAAAAAAAACACCTCAAACACAGAAGTTTGATTCCTTAAACAGAGGATCAAAGTTTAATCTTTCAGTCTGAGCACTCTTCCCTCAGCCCTGATGGGAAAAGTAGACCCCAAGCCTGCAGCACCCTCAGTTGTGTTAACTCAGCAGAAGTAGCTCCAGTTCTGGACAGTTTGAAGGACACCCAGAACTGTGGCAGGGCTTGGCCATGGGCAATCTCCAGTCAAAAAAATGCACCATTTTGTTTTACACTTGGAGAATGAAATTGCTTCCCTTGATGGCTGTAGCAGCCCAGTTTCCCCTAGAAGCCATTGAGGAAGTTTTCCTTTAATTTGAGACCCATTTAAGTCCCTGGTAGAGTCAGCAAATGTGAAGAAAAAAAAAGTGTTTGTATATGCGAACAGCTGACATGAACCTCAGGAATGAAGCAGGAAAATTGTCTTGGGAAAAAGAGGAATCTCTGTTCTGCCATGAATCTCTCAGAGACCATTTTAACTCTGCTATTTTTGATGTTCAAGGCGCAGAGGTAACTTTCTCAGCCCTGCTGCACACTGTGCTTTTCCCAGAAGGAACATTCTCCCTGGCAATGGAGACCAAAATATCCTGGAGAATTTCCTCTGTGTGAGCCTCTCACTCCTGTTCTGTACAAATTCAGTGATTATAGATCCAAGATGTGTAGCTGAATATAGAGAGAAAAGGGATTGAGATTTCCTAACATTAGTAACTTGAAACAAGAGGCCTTGAGGCCACCTCTGCAGCGGGTCCTGGGCATTGGGGTTGTCATCTCTGCTGGCTCCAGGTGGGATGCCTGAGTCTCCAGCACCCTGAGGGCTGTGGCAGATTGCCTCACCACCCATCCAGGTCTCCCAGTCCTTCAGGGACATGTGCTGCAAAGACAAAGCAGTTTGGTTGTCTGCTTTTTTGGGGAGGTTGGAGTAAGGAATTGCAGCTTTCAAAGACCAAACTGGATTCTCCTCTTAGCTGTAGGTCTGGGACTGTGAGGATGAGGTTCTGGGGCTGGACAAGGCCACCACCCATCCTCTCACAGGGAAGCCAGGAGGACCAGGAGCTGCTTCAAAAGCATGAAGCACCTGGATTTGGGATCCAAGACTACCAGGCAGCTTCACTGGTTTCACTGTCCCCACTGAGCAGGAGATCAGTGATGATGATGGGAGCAGACCCCTTTGGGGCCACCCTTTGAGCACCAACCAGTCCCATGGCTGGGCACCTGCCCAGTACATGCCCTGTAGACAAGGCCATGGCCAGTATTGGCCCCTGCATCCATAGGGTGGATCCCAGAGAGGAAGTCATGGGGCACCTTGGAGAACAGATATTTTTATGTCCCTTTCCTTCATCAGTCAGAGCCCCATGTTCTGCCTGCAAGCCCAGCTCGGCAGGGCTGGCTCTGACCTCCCCTAGCCAGGGCTGTGGTGGATTAAAGCTGCATCCAAGCACATTTCTGGGGTGTTTACATGTACTTTCCTCTTTAATCAGTAAAGCCTCTGTCACTGTGTCTGCAATGTGCTCTTTTCAGTGTTGTGTTCACATTGTCTCGTGTTCCATCCTGACACCTTGCCAACCATGGATGTCTCCCATTCATTGAGTTATCCAGTCCTGCAGCGTTCCTCACCGACTCCCAGCAGCTCATGCTTCCCTGAACTAGCTGAGGATGTGTTCTCTAGCACTGGAACTGAAAGGAGGATGAATATATGTTGTTTCATATCCAGCCACCTCAATGGGATATTGCCACACATATGCAAATATATTCCAGAGGGTAAAGCATGGTGCCTGTTATATCTGGGGCGGGGGGAACTCCTAATGATGATGCAGTGGTGCCTAAATCTCCAAATCTTACCCTGAGGTGGGTAAGACTCTGGTTTTTCACCAACAACCAGGTGGTAGGCGAGAGCCTTCTGTTTCCAGCGGACTATATTTTCAATTTCTCTCTCTTTCTTTCCCTGTCCTTCTGTTTGTCGGTTGTTTCTTTCCGTGACTTTTCTCTGACCAACTTTTCTCTACGTGTTGCTTCATTATGCATTTTGCTGGTGTCTTTTTTCTTATTTACTTTGCCAGGATAGATATGATTGTGGGTCCCCCACCCCCTTCAACTCCCCGGCATAAGAAGTATCCAACCAAAGGACCCATGTATTCTTCCAAAGAGTCTCCCCAATACTCGCCTAGGTTAGGATTCACCAAAATGCCGCTTTCTCCGGAATTTTTTTCATTTGCTTAATGTCAAACCCCTTTCATGCCAGTTATACGACGGCATTTCTCACTTAGCAGTGCAGCCTGCTAAATCATGACTCACAAGGGTTTGCTGATCTGGGTGTGCTCTGATTTGCCTTCAAGCCAGAGGGATACAAAAAAGGGGATGTTCATTCAGTCATCAATAACCATCAGTTCCTTCAGTGAGCCTATTTCCTATTTTCAATCTTCTTTGAGGTGTTAGAAAGCTAAATTGTATCTTTGTAAAAGATCTCATATTTTATCAGGCTGTCTTTAAACGTAGAAGGTGGAATATTTACCCACAAAACCAATATAAAGTGAACAATCCACTTCCTAAAGGATGACACCATCCACACACAAGCAAAGGAGCCTCTGCAGCTCTTTGGACAATGAAATGAGTTTATTTCAGTGGGCAAAGTAAGAATGAAGTGTTTTGTAGCTGATGAACAAAGCGATCTCTATTTCCTCCTCGTGCCACTCTACTGACTGTGGAGGAAAAAATTGTGTTAAAATACTGCAACCTTGGAACTCATATTCTGAAAAACAAGAAATCAATCCTGATTTTCCAAGCAAAGGGAGCAGGAGTCAAACCCAGCCCTCAGTCACACAGTGAGATAGTTCTCATTAAGTTCTCTCCCTAAGCAAAACCATATCTGAAGCTCATGCAATAAGGAATATATTCTCACAAAAATTCCCAGTTTAGGGCATTCTGAGGTCTGGGCAGCAAGGCCATGAGCTGGGCTGTATTTTCTCCTTGCACTGAGACCACTAGAGCCCAAGGCAGGTACAAATATTTGCCAGAAAGTAATTTTCCATGCAGAAATAGCAGGTGATTTTTAAATGCAGTAAGCTTAGCCTCAAATATTTTTTTTTCCCTAAATATATTTGCCTCCCTAAGAGCTAATATGTGACAAATCTCTTGATTTTTATTTAAGCTGCTCTGAGTAATCTTCACTAGAGAAATGTAAGTAAAAGGAATATTGAAAGCTTACCTTTTCCCACTCAGCTAGCTCAAACATTAAAAAAATTGAATTTTCTAGAAGCCCAAAGCTTAATGCTTAAAAAAAAATGCTTTCAGAAAAGTAATTTTTCCCATTCTTCCTCCCTGCCATAAGAAGTCTTTGAAAACAAAATAACCTTGCTGTCTGCAGAAACATTTATATTTAAATTTAAAAATACATATTCAAATGGATTTTGTTGTATTTAGCCTTTAGGATGATATGTCCAACAAGCTTTCACTAAAAGCAAGATTTTCATTTGTAAACTTGTGCCTCACAGACAGCAAAGGTGATTGATGGATCTGAGGGGAGGAGGACTCAAACTGGAATATTTATTTTATTCAGTCCAAGACTGTTGCTGTATCAGCTTCATGCTAATGACTTTCCCCCCACCATTTATACAGTTTCTAATAGTGATTTAAAAATCTTTGCACATGCCCACAAGGCTCTCGGGATGTTTAGACTTTTTTTCATAATTTCTCCCTTTTCCAGTGCTTTTTTTTCATTCCCCTCTTACCAAGCTGTGGCTGCAGAAAGCAGCAGGATACAGAAGGCTGCTGAAATCTCTGTTCCCACCCATGAAAAGGCATGTGCTACGCTTAATTTTTGGCAGTTTCATCCTCCCACAGACACCAGCAGCACTTGTGAGGTGCTCAAGCGGCTGAGGGATGGGAACCAGAGCTCTGAGCAGCCCCAAGCCCAGATCCAAAGCCCTGGGTCAGGCTCTGCTGATGCCATGGTCTTTGTCACCCCAACACCACGTGGATCTTGTGTCCTGTGAGGTCCCCATGGATGGCTCCAGCCTCTCCTTTTTAGTCTTGACCCCCTCTTTTAGCCAAATTCTGACAAGAGAAACATCATGGGAGGGATGTCCCATGAGCTGTCCTGACCCCATGGATTGCTCAGTTCAGCCAAAATCTTTCTGCAAGCAGCTCCCAGAAAAGTCAGGGGGATCCTGGTAGATGCCCACAGCTGTGGTTTGGCTGATGGTGTTTGCTCCATGCTCTACACACAGACAATTTGGATAAAATTCCCTTGATTCGCTGATTTAGCCTAGAATAGGTGCAATCTCAGCTGTAATTTTTAGAAAACCGTTGTTGATCTAAATTTGTGCAGAGCAAGTTTTATTGCCAAATGAAGGGGTAAGTAGCCAGTCCTGTGACATGGATGAAGGGGGTTTGGCTTCAATGCCTGGATTGTTTACTAAAATTTAAAAGAGATAAAGGAAAAAAAAGGAAAATACTTGACTATCTATTCCCAAACACTTCATTTTTATCTCATTTGAGCTGTTTGACCTTTTGATGTCTGCTTCTGGCCCGAGGGTGACATATTACACCTCTTTGCATGCACTGTTAGCATGAAGCATAATGAAGCATGAGAAAACCTGCACTGTGGCTGATGCAAGAATTTACATTTTTTTTGTATCATTAGAAAGAAGGAAAGACAATAAGGTCCACTTTAAAGAGCAATCCCCTCTTCTTTCTCCCTCCCAAACTGAGGCCCAGCAGAGCCAACCAAGAACAGCAGATGGCACAGTTGGTTGTGCATCCTTAGAAATCTCTGAATCCTCTTCTGCCAGGAAAGGAACAACATGGGGCTGGCTCTTCCAAAGCTTCAGCTGAATTCTTCCCTCTGCACGTGTGTATTTGTCACAGCAAAAATAAGTATTGAGTAGACACAAGTCTCCCCATGACCTGTAGTGTGGGATGGGCACCCCAGAGGATTCTTGGTCCTTTGTCATGCAGTAAGAACATAAATTATTCCCTTCTGCTTCCTAAAGTGGAATATGTTCTTTCTTCTTCATCTTTTGAGCTTTGTTGCCCAGTTGGGACAAAATCTCAAAATCTTGTAATGGCTAAAAGGACCTCCTGCTCTTGGTGGTCCTCAGCTAGGTGCAGGTGGGTGGTTGGGAGATCACAAGGAATTTCCTCTTTTCTCTTGTATCGGATAAGGCACAAATGAAATCTGGGCTTTGCTGAGGGTAGAAGCACTCTCCTGTGCTCCAGCTTGTGCCATGGGAAGCAAAGGGGTGGGAGACCTTGAGACTGGTTTCTCCCATAAAGAGAGAAGGACTTGGTTCACCTTCTCCCCTCTCTGCACTGAAGCCAGAGGTCCAGAGCTGCCCCCCTGCACCATCCTTGGTGCTGCTCTGCCTCCAAGGAGAGATCTGGCTCTCATTCCTCAGAGCTGTGGAAGACAACCACCCCAGGAGTCAGGACTGTGTTCAGGTGTAGAGATAAATGGAATGAATCAAGAAGGAATTTTGGGCTCTGGTGTCAATTATATAATGGGAAAGGGCTTCTGAATGCTTTTTGGGTGAGCTCTGTGAAGAGCTTCAGCCCTGCTCCTAAATCCCAGCAGGTCTAAAGGCAAGTTGTGTCCTTGAAAGTGAGTGACAACTTAGTGCTCTTCTTAGTGATCACTCCAGCTGTGAAGCGCAGCTGGCCCCTGAAATGGGCCATGTGAGGTTCACTCACTGGATAGCTCTTCTCTTCAGATATGAAAGACAGCAGAAGTCCTGCCTTGATTTCTGCAAGGTTAGAATTAGGGTTACGATGCAATGTTGGGTTCTCCTCTCTGTGTCACAGTCTGTCCTGCCTCCCTGCTCTACTCCACAGCTGCTGAGGGACATCTCATTTCCATTAGTGGACATATTTCAGTGTCACTGTGGTGCTGGATGCGACAGGAGGACAGAGCACCCTGATTGTTCTCGGCCTTCTGCAATACTCAGTAACATTTAGACTTTGGGCCTCTTTAAACTCATGTTCATTCTTTTACCAGTCTACTTGCCTGTGCATACAGGAGAGGAGTTCATACAGTGGCTGTACCACGCCTTGGCTTGTGATTCCCCACCAAGGTAGCCTGAGGTATCCAATTTAACAGCTCCTTGCTTACATGGTAACGACATTGTCCTAGGATTTCTTGTGCTGTATGTCCTGTCAGTAATTGCATCCCTCGTGGGGAGTTCCTGTAAATGTCAGTGACTTCCTTCTCCCATTACAAGAGAGAAATAAGGCATGCATATTCCTCACACTTGTAATTCCAGCACTTGGTGCTCCTTGTACTCCTGTGCTTATATTGCTAAGCAAAGGATCAAACACGGCTTTTTAAGCAGAACAGATTTCTGTCACATCCCTGCCCAAATCAAGTAGCTTCTGGGATCAAAGCTAAACTCTGAAACAATTGTTGGCTTATATTTTCTGTCTTTAGTGTGATGTGCTCATCCACTTCATCTCTTTGAGCCAGATCTGGTGCTGTAAAGTGCTGTTGCTCTAATATAAGCTAAGGGCGCCACGCTGGTCCATTCCCACTGGTACCTGTCCCTCAGTGTCAACAGCCAACATCAGTATGAAGTCCCTGTCCAATGTGAAGCAAACAGATGGCTCTTGTGTTGGAAATAGCCTCACGTCTCATTCCTTTCCTTGGTTTTTGTTTGTTCATTTTCCCCTGTCTGTCTGTGTTCAGCTCCTTCCTTTTCCTCCTCCTGGTGCATGGACCCATGGCCCACACGGCAGAAGTGTGTAAGAAGCATTTTGAGTTTTCGCTCAAGATTCCTCAACTTGGTTTCAGTCAGATTAATTAACCCTTCTTTCCCCCTGCCACCCTTATGTTTGGTGCATTATGCAAGAGTAAAGTTTGCCCAGCACAGAACTAGTCTATAAACCTGGCTGCCATTAAGAAGTTATTCCAAAAATTAGTTGCTCCCCAGACTTTAGAGGGATCAAGAAGCTCCAGTGTTTACTCTCCAGAAATTTATATTTGATGCCTCGAATAAAATTGAATTCCAGCTTCCAGACTGGTTCTGCCCTCCTCCTTTCCCTGCCTATGGAGCTATTAATCCACCCAGGCATTTCCATACTGGGAATAAGGAAGTGCAAATGTGACATGTGTAAAAAAGCCAGTACTAAATTATGTGCCTGGTAACCTTTCCCAGCTGATTTGGCAGGAGCCTCCTCTGCTGCTCCCAGCTGGAAGCCCTGTAAATAAAAAACAGGAAATCTAGCAGTACAAGTGTGAACTGCATTGATAGGAAAACAGTTTGGTGATGTTTGGTGAGTTCAGGCCAAATTCAGCCTTGATGTAATTCCACTAAAACAGTTATCACTGCACCTGTTTGTCTGGATCTTAGGACAAGCAGCTTATTTTCATGGACATGAGAATTACACATGGACATTTGCATGGAGGAGAGGAAACTGCTGCAAAGACTGAAAAAGATCCCATTGATATTTGCTAGACAGAAAACTTGATCTTCCCCCAAAATAATAATTTCTCAGCGCAAATAATAAGTTAATCGATTTGGAAGAAAGCCAGTTAAAGAAATTCTTTGCAGTGGGTAAATTTACTGTGCATAATGTGCCAGGTTTTATCTGTACAAACAGAAATGGATAATTTCAAACTCTGCTAATACCGCTCTGAATTTTGCATCTGAATTAACACTTCAGTGCCACTGCGTGTCTGTGAGTAATTTGGAGTGTTAGCTGGGAGAGAGGCTGTTGCTTTGTCCCATGGAGGCACAACAAGCAGTGCCCTCCTCACCTGCTGCCTCCAACTGACTCCAGGTCCTTTTCCGGGGGCGGGGGGATTTTCTCATCCCGGTAGAGTTGACCAGATTGTTGGGAGAGGATCCTCCATGACCGACAAGGATCGGACCAAAGGGCCAGCAGAAGGGGAGCTGCCTGAAGACCCCAGCATGATGGGCAGGCTTGGAAAAGTTGAAAAACAGGTATCTTGGGTCAGGAAGGGGTTTTTGTCAGAGGGTGTTGCATGTATTATGTTGGTTTTTCCTTGTTTTTTCCTTCAGTGGGATGTTACCTTTTAGTTAAAAAAAAAAAAAAAAAAGAGAGCCCTGAATACTTTGAAAAAGAAAAAAGGTGGATGTTATGAAAGGGCACTAAATGCCTTGGAAGCCTAAGTGCTACTTTCAAACCAGGCACTTTGAGTCTAGTTTAGTGAGTTTGTCATAAGCCTGCATTCTTTTTGAAAACAGCACATTGGTTTATTTGCCACCACACTGGACGCGTTTCAAATGAGTCCCTGAGCCTGGCTGCTGGAGCTGCTGGCCTTGCTGAAGATTTAAAATCTTCCTAGAGCATAGGGCTCAGAAATCCCTATGGCCTTCTGAGCCCAGAGAAGTGCAAAGTGCAGGAAGAAACTGGAAGAAGCAAGTGTGCTCCAGATTTTCTAGAACTTGGTGCCTGTCATAAAGATTAGAGAAGCGTAAGGAAAATCCTGTAACAAGGGAAACCCTGTAAAAAGGGGGAGAATTAAACCCTTCAGAACAGGACAATTCAATATTCACTAAAAGTTTGAGGTGCTGTGGGTCAGTGTAGGCAGAGGTGCTCTATGAAGCCCAGCCTCACACTTGTGCCTCAACGGAAGTTGCTCATCCTCAGGATGTTAATGTGCCTCAGCCTGCACGTAGTGCTGGAACTGTGGTGTTTTTGCAGGTTCAGTCCATGGAGAAGAAGCTGGACTTCCTGGTGAACATTTACATGCAGCGGATGGGCATCCCACCAACGGAGACAGAGGCTTACTTTGGGTCCAAAGAACCAGACCCAGCCCCTCCCTACCACAGCCCCGAAGACAGCAGGGAGCACATCGACAAGAACGGCTGCATCATCAAGATCATCAGGTCCACCAGCTCCATGGGTCAGAAGAACTTCTCTGCCCCACCAGCCCCAAGCAACGCCTGCCCGCCCTCCACGTCATGCCAGCGGCAGAGCCACGGCTCCTCTCCCATCGGAGACCCCGGCTCACTGGTCCGGATCCCACCTCCGCCCTCCCACGAGCGCTCCTTGTCCGCCTACAGCGGCGGGCACCGGGCGAGCGCGGAGTACCTGAGGAACGAAGACATTACAACCAAACACCACGAGAGTGCCATGAGAGACAGCGACACGTCCATCTCCATCCCCTCGGTGGACCACGAGGAACTGGAGCGCTCTTTCAGCGGCTTTAGCATCTCCCAGTCCAAAGAGAATTTGGACATCCTTAACAACGGTTGCTATGCAGCCGTGGCCAAAATCAGACCCTACATTGCAGAAGGGGAGTCAGACACCGACTCTGACCTCTGCACACCCTGCGGTCCCCCCCCGAGGTCGGCCACGGGCGAGGGACCCTTCAGTGACATGGGCTGGTCAACCCCCCGGCAGTGAAGCCTCCCTGCAGCCGCCGAGCCGCGTCCAAGCGCTGGCAGCTGCCCGCTCCAGCTGCCCACGTGTGGAACTTCTCAAGGAGATTGACAGCTAAGGTTTTCCTCTTTCTAGGACACCCTTAGCTGGCAGATACTCTCTTGCAGCTTACTCTGGGGGGAACAAGCAGGTCCGAGCCTGCATTTGTGGAAGAGGTCACGGTGATGAGCGAACTGGAGCCGTGAAGTCCAGATTTCTTTCATACTCTCTTTCTAAGATCATTAGGTGAAACTTCCATGGCACAGAGTAGGCAATTTGCATTTCTTGGGAATCTTCAGAAGCGCAGGTCAGGAATAAATCACCCAGCCAGAGCTTTTGTAGATGACATTAACTGGTGGCCGACAAGTGTTAGTTGGGAATTGCTATGTCATGGCAGGAGTTGACCACACCTTTAGGTGTTTTGGAGTCACAGACAGAATACGTGTCTGTCTCTGGCTTAGGTTTCAGGGCACGTGTAATAATGAGGAGTTGTTACTCCATGGTTCCTCATTAGCTGTCAGGAAGGTGACATAATTCCAATATAATACATGGAAAATCCCTGGAGGAGAGGGATGATGGCTGGGATATTTCATGAGCAGCAGATGTGGCCTTAAGTGGGACTTGTTGGGGTACTGCTCTGAACCACAGCAGTTTGGAAATGATCCCATCTTGGGAACAACTCAGAAAATATGAGCTTGAGTGCAAGAAGAGAGACAATCCAGAGGGCAGAAAAATGAGACAGAGAAGGAGGACGAGACACTATGGGGATGGAATTTTATATTTTTGACCATGTATTATATTTAATTATCTCTCCTTCTGCTGACAAGTGACTTGGGGGTGCTTTGAAAGCAAAGACTAACCAAAGGCAACCCCTCTGGAGGGCTGCCATGATCCCAAGCCATTCCCATGGCCAACAGCGCTGTTGGGGAGGCACAGCCACCAGGCAAAGGGAGAGGGTGGACATGCAGGATGCTGTGGTCCCTGCCTTGCTGTGAGTGAAGTGCTGAGCTCCATCCTCTGGAAGCCCTGTTGGTCAGAGTGGGCACTTTTCTTACAGTTTGCATCGTGCCTGAACACTTTATTGCACACACTATTCCCGTGAAAATCTTTCCTTTCTTCTTCTGCCCTGCCAAGAATCTCACCCCCACATTCTCGGGACATCCTTTGGTTTGTTTGGATCCCTCAAGCTGAGTTAAGAGGCTCTGCTTTATTTCTTCATGGTCTTTCAGAAGCCTCTTGCCCATGCTTGCCAGCGAGCTGTGCCAATCCCAGTCTGCTCCGTTTTGTTGTGGAAGCACTTCCTCTTGGGAAGGTCATTGTGTCATTACCAGGAACCTCAGCAGCTCCTTCAGCTGAGGAAAGGCAAGGAGAAAAGTGATGCTCCAAGTTTCTTTTGGGACCAAAACAAAGCCACAAAGTGATCCTTTACATGGATAAGTTGGTAGGGGTTTTTATTTGCAAGGGGATGGATCAGAAGAAGTTTGGTTTGGGATCTGTTTCCAGGGCTGGGACACCATGGCTGGCATTGTGCCTCTGAACCTTGCTGTGCATCCACAGCCCAAATCCCACACGTGTTTTCTGCTGTGATTTCAAGCCCTGTCTTTCCACATTTTCCCTGTGTCATATCAAGAGCCTGTTAAGGCTATTTAGGTGACAACTTCATTTCTGTGTGGCCTTTGAGAGGTTGGACATTGATTTGCTTGGGGTAAAGGGAGACTCACAGCCTTTTTCTCTCCTCCTGTTTGCTTGACCAGACACAGCAACCAGGGGAGACCCAGGATAATTTTGGCCTTAGGGAAGAGGTGGGTGCAGTCTGACAACTTGCAGACAGGAAATAAAACCATTATTTTGCTAGTGCCCAGGGCCAGCACACAGATCTTATCATGGAATGAGGAAGGGGAAAGCATCGTCACAACTTTTCCTGCCATTTTTCACCATTCAGGAGGGGAAAACCTTGTTCTTAGGGAGAAACTGGGCTTCCAGCCATTCTAGTTCCTTTCTTTCCCCTCTTGAACCATGTTTTTGTTAACTTCTGCAGTTTTTCTCTCTCTGTTTGTGCTCCAAAACTCCTCCTGGCTCCAGATTCCTTTGTGCAGAGTTAACACAGCGATGCCCTTGACTTCCACACAGAGACAACTTTAAATGCCAAATGGCTGTAAATTGTGCAGATTTGCCTCTGGTGTATTCCAAAATGAGATCCTTTCTGCTAGAACAAGAAGTGTCAGCAGGTCCTAAATCAAATGTGTGGCCTGAGCTTTCTACCGACCACAAGAATGGAAATTGCATTTAGCGAGGCAAAAATCACATAGCTCCAGCCAGCTGCTCACTGCAGATTTTGTCCAAGTCAGAGATAACAAAGATTTATTCTCTTATTTGTTTGCAATTACTTTTCGTGCCCTGCTAGAAATTTGACACAGAGGCAGGAATGCCAGGTGAGGATGAGGATGAGGATGATGCCATGCAGTCCTACTGCAGCACAGGTACATGACTGGTCTTGAGTAAGAGAATCACAGAGTCATCCATTCACAGAACCACAGAATGGTTTGGGTGGAAAGGGACCTTAAACCTCATCTTCAGGGGTTGCATAGGAAAAATTGGGTTTTTCCTCTTCAACTTCCTGCACTGGAATCTATAAAGATCCTTTGACTTGTATCTTGAAAAGTTGTTGGATTTGTCCCGTAATCAGCGATTGCAAAGAACTGGTTTTATACACATTTCACATAGAATTCACATAAAATTTTTCTTTGAAGGTATGAGATCTATTTTTCTGTGGCATGGTATCAAAGAAATTCTGACACACCACCGTGCACAACCATGCCATAAATCATCATTTCTCATTCATCCAGGCAAAACCCCATGGATTTTGGGGTTAACTTATACTAGAATTATTTCATCATTTCCATGAAATTATTTAAGCCTGCATAAACAGTGACAGATCCTGCTTGTTGCTTATTGACATAAATAATTTCATTCTTCTCCTAAATCATAGTCCAATACTCTGTGAAAATTCTTCCCTTCTAATCACTCAGCTCCCCCATGTCTGTACCACACATTCATGGTGGCAGTCTCCCGCAAGAACCACCAGACTACAAGAAAATATATCAGTTTTGGGTTGCTGATGAGGCAGTCCTGATGACAAAGACCTTTAAAAGGGTGGGCAGGCAAACTTTGTCCTTCTGCTGAGCCTCTCTTGGGCCACTCTTTACTTCCCTCTTCCTCCCAAATCTTACTCCATATTTTTTGGAGGACAGAAACAAGTTCTAGGTAATGCCAAGCGTGGATGGAGGAGTCCAAAGAGAGCTGAAGATGTGGAAGCCAAATTTCCAGCAGACCATCTTGAACTGCTCCAGGCTGCCCACACCCACACAGGGTTCTGTGCCCAACCCTAGTTCCAGGTGTGTCTGTGCTGAATGTGAAGCCATGACCTTGGACCACAGCCTGGGCTCTGGTCTCCAAGAAACTTCTGGGCTTTTTTTTTTCCCATAATCTGGGTCTAGGTCTGGAAAGAAACCCTGCAATTGGCCCACCCACAGAATGGAGCAATGCCTAGGGCTGGGACATGAAGTATTTGGGCCGTTCAGGTCCAAGTGTGAGTTCAGGTGGTCTGAGGAGTTCTCTGAACAGGAGATGTGGCTGGAGATGTTGCAAGGTGGCCTTTCATAATGTGACCCCGAGACAGAGGAACAGCCATAAGTCAAATTTCCCAATATTTGGGAAGGGACTTTAATGTTACTCAAGTGCAGATTTTGTATGTGAATTTCCTTGTTGACCCATTTTCTTAACAACAATTTTTAAAACAAAAAATGTCAAGGAGCTTACCAAAACCAAGCCTCTCATCCGGCTCAGAAAGCCATTCATTTCTTTAGACAGTCTATGTGATAGATCAGATTTTCTAAAAATGCATTTTATTTCAAATGCTGCTTAATAGGTCCAAATAAATTTTGCAGGGTCATTGCTATTTACAGATAAATAGATATATTTTAACATTTTTAATTGATTTTTAAAATTTTAAATTATGTGAATTTTTAGAAAAAGTTTGTATAATCTACCTGAGAAGCCAGAGCATCACCTCAGATAAAAATGCTCCCCTTCCAGATAATTGCCCAAGAGAAAAGATAAATAACTTCACTAATCCTTTTCCCAAGAGGGAGCTACTGGAAACCTCATTTTCCTGATATCCTCAGACCACCGTGGTCACAGCAACATTATCACTAAGACAAAAATGTAAGTATTAAAAGAGAAACTGAAATTCCTAAGGAATTTACCCAAAGTTGTCCCATACAAAGACCCTTAGCAGTGAGTATTTTATTGGGAATGTTAAAAAGCCCAGGAGCAGGATAAGGATTTCTGTTTCTCCATCATGTGAATGCTCAGGCTGAGCGAGCCCTGAGCCTCCAACTTTCTCTTCCCAACCCACAGCTGCACATCCACATCCTCTCCATCCTCTCTCTATCACGGGTCAGCCTCTTGTGTTCTCATCAGCTTCCTTTTCCTGAGCCACAAACAAGGAAATCAGATACAAAAGCTCCTTCAGCTGCAGGTAGCATTGAGGAGAGGGCTGTGGGGAGGGCTGAGGGCAGCAGCCCCTCCGAGCCCTGCAGGGTCACTGCTGCTCAGAGGTGTAAAAGCAAACCCTTGCTTTTAGCACACAAACACCCCAACTTTTCTGCCTCACAGAGCAAAACCTGCTCGGTGCAGGGGTGTGGATTCACTGTTTTTTTTAACAATAACAATAGGGTGGGTTTTTAATAATAAGGATAATAATACTGCATAGGAATCTTCTTTAGTATATCTTAGTGTTTGATGCCCCAGTGACACAATACTGCTTGCCTTACCTTAGTGTCTAGAGGGAGAGGGATCACACACCTTTTGATACACTATTAATCACGCTTTGAATTTAGGTAGCAGCGGGAACCTTTTTAACTTATGAATGTGCTTTCTGGACTGTCTCACTGACTGTACTCTCAATTTTGCCTGCTACTGCATGCAGCCTGAGATGAGTAGACAGCAATATGCTCCAGCTGTATCTGCACTCCCAGATTGCTGTAGTACCTGACAAGGTAAACATTGCCAAAAGCATCACTCTGGGGAGAGGCTGTGCTCCCAGGGAGCCACCTCGCAGGGTGCTGCGGTGCTTCTGTAGGTAACACTGATATACCAAGTGTCTTTCATGCTGCAACTGGTCATCACCCCATCCCTCTGATACAGCATGCACAGACTCCATTTCTACTGCTTGTGACTACAGGTAAAAAAACCATGTTCGTACCTGTGGTTCCTTCAAATGTGTAAATGGGGAGGAAAAAATACGAATTGTATTGGCTGTGTGCCACAACCTCCTTTCCAGCTGGATGCCTCTGAAAAAGAGCATCCCAGATAGCCCTTACTGTGGGTCTGGAGGAGAAGGCAGTGCCAAGGTTGGAGGCCTGGTCTTCATTTCAAAGATGCCATTTGAACCCACATGTGTGGGACCTGCCATATGTCTGGTTTAATTCCCATAGGATTTTCTCACCTGCATCCAGCCCTGGGGTGCCATGTGCTTTTATGCCTGCAGCACAGCCCGAGGTGCAGGGGAGAAGGTGACTTCCAAACCTTGGAAACCACTCTTTGGAAATTCCACCCACCCTTCTCTACAGCCTTGGTGGTCTCGGGCACCCTGGAACTGTGCCATAACCATTCCTCATGGAAACATCTCACTCTCCTTACAGAGTGGCACTGAGCTACATTTTCATCTCCATAAATATTTTGCCAGTGTTCTCTCCACTGCAATACCAGGCTGCCATGAGGCCTTCAGGGTTTGCCCATCTTGCTGGTGTTTGCAGTCTCTCATATCTCTTGGCACTGCTGCCATGACCGAGTTTGACCCCATATCCTCCCCTTTACCAGGGAAGATGTAGTGCCAGAACTCTGCTCTGAGACTTGGCCTGACATCACTAGATGAACCAGAGAGCCTTTGTGTTTTGTTAGCATGACAGTTTTGCTTTTTATTGGCAATTTATTTGCTTCCTCATTGAGCCACCGTGGCCTCAACACATCCCTGCTGGAGCTTTTCCATAGGGGGATGGGGTCTGTGCTGTCTCTCTGTGCCCTGTGAGGGTTTGTCCCCATGGCTTTAGCTGATTAAAGTGAAACAGGGATGAGGTCTGGCTCAGGCTTTCATGTCCAGGTGAACATCTCTGAGGAAAGCTCAAAGGCTCTACCAGTGGAGATGTTTTTGCTCCCTGAAACAAGACCCTCGTCCCCTTTGGCAACCCACAGATGTGGCTGTGCATGCCAGGCTCCAGCTCGGGAATGGGGAGAACTGGAAAGCAGCTGGTCCGAGCTGTGCTGTTTCCAAAGCTGCCAATGAACCTGGAAACACTTTGCCCTCTCCTAATTCCTGTAAATACAGCTGCAGGTGATTGTTCAAGCAGCATCTGTTTGCCTGGTTCTGAGAAACCACAAGGCTTTCCAAAGCTCAGTGCCAAGCACAGGCTGGATTTCACCTGCAGCTACGCCTATAATTTTAGGGCAGGGTTAATGATTTCAGGTAGAAGCCATGCCAGAACCTCCAGTTTGGATGGTTCTGACCCCAAAACAAGGCTGAATGTCATGCTGCCAGCAAAGCCTCTGCTGGAATTTCAGCTCCATTTGATACTGATGACTGTGGATGTGGAGAGATGCTCTTTCCTTCCCACTCCACACAAGAAAAGCTCAGTAGAAGCCTTCAAGCCACAATGGGAAAATACCTCCTTATTTTAACATGCCATGGGAACCTCCCTTTAAAGCAGAAGCAGCATTTCACAGTAATTGCTTAAACTTGACCAACACAGTGGCCATGATCCAGTGTTTTCCATATGCAGTGATGCTCATGAAAAGGATTGATCACAGATGTGGATGTGGTTATTTAGCCTCTCCACAGACACCACGTTCAGCCTTGCTGAGAACCTGAGGACAAGTCATCAAGGCTGGTGACAGGTCTTTTCTGTCCTGCCTGCTTATTCACTTTAGTCCAGCATCTTCCCTGGAGCTGGAATTACCCCATGCTCCTGTCAGCAGACAGGATGGAGACCTTTCTTTGTTGGTTACTCTTCCCTCCCCTCAAAATCCTAAAATTTGACATTTCTTCACTTTTTCTCAAAAAATTCACGCACAGTGTAGAGTACCTGAGACTTTCAGGAAAGGCAAAACCAAGGTATAGCTGATAAATGAGAGAGATTTTGTTATTTTAAATCAAGAGCAGATTTTAAACATAGCTGCAGTTGCTGCGTGGTGTATCAAATGCTTTAGGAGATTCAAGAAATTATTCTTATAAATGTTTTATTCTTTCATCAGTAATTCATATAGGTGGGTGCCACCGTTCTTATACAGCAACAACACTCCACACACTAAAACTATATTCCTGTTTCTCCAATATAGACACTGTATTTATGAAATTTATCTTGCTTAGTGTCACTTTGGCACATTATCCACATGTACTGCATACAGATTGCACATTACATGCCACATGCTGGTAGGTATCTCTACATGTAATCAACCTATGTGCATTGAACAGACACCAAAGTGTCACCTGCCTGGTTTGTGATGTGACTCACCATAACTGGGAAAAGGGAAAAAAATGAACATCCTGTTTTGTTAAGAAATTCACTGCATTTGAATGCTTCTTTAAACAGATTTTATCAGGAAGCTAAAATACAAGATTGCCTCTGTGATGTTAATTAAAAAATACCTGAACAAAATGAACACATACAGCCCATAAATACTTAACAGCTACTGTATTCCTATATATTCTTCATTGCTATTCATCTGAACTGTAAATTCTGTACAGATTGAATGAAGCTCACAGTTTATCTTTGTCATAACTTGAAAGATAAAAGGACAACACAACTTTGGCTGCAGAAGCGTGTGCATGTGGTTCGAGTACATGCACCACGTGTGGCTGTGTGTGCATGTGGGTATGAACACGTGCACACGTGTTCTTTATCAAAACAGACAAAGCTGCATCTGAGATGCACAGGGGGAAGAAAAGCTCTGTTTTGGAGGTGAGACAGTGAGTAAAATAAAACCAAATTACTTTTCCAATAATTTGTCTTGGTCAAAAAGGAAGATCTGCAGAGGGGATTGGTGTGTGACTGCCATCCCAAGGAGAAATCCCACTTCTGAAGGCAGCACAGGCCATGCAGCAGAGCAATGCAGTTCTTTGAGTGATAATTTCTTTGGCTTCCTTTCAAACAAACAAATATAATAGAGTGGCCAGTGCCAACTTCAAGTCCAAAAAGCCCATTCCTAAGATGTGTGGCCAAGCAGTTGTCCTGTGCCTTTGGAGATCCAAGGGCAAAGTCTCTACGTGCTGTGCCAGGGTGTCCCACGGCAGCGGTGCTGACTGAGGGCAGTGCCAGGGTCTCCAACAAACCTACTGCCCAAGCAGAGGATCCCAGTGCCCCATGGGTCTTACCTTTGCCTATATTTAAAAAGCCCCTAGGTAAGAGATGTTTAAGAGAAGAAACATTAAAAGCCCATCTTTGATCTTAGAGTTATGGAAGAAAGGACCATGTTATAACCAATAAATCTGATTTTCCAAGCAGGTCAGCCCACAGACTCCAATAGCCCATACACAGAGATTTCACCAGCCTCACCAAATGAATCAGCCTCTAGGACTGAATTTTGACAATATTTTCACAGATACAAGATTTATATTGGGTAGAGTTTACCCTTCAGTGTTTAATCTAAATAAATAAAGGCATGAAGAGGAAACTTTTCTGGTTTAAAACTGCTGGATGCCTTGAATAAATAGTAATCAAATTTTTGCATTGGCCTGAAATTCATCTCTGGGTCCAAAGTTCTCAGCTGTAAGAGCTGCTTCAGCCCTAAATAGGTTACTGAGCAAAGGCTACATCCATTGCCGGAGTGTGTTGCCTCTTCCCTGAGATACCTTGACACTCCCATGGTTTATAACAGCATCTGGCTCATTTGGCCTTAGCTGGGCTAAAAATGGTTCACGTTTTTGTCCTGACAGTGAGAGCTGAGAGGTGAATTTCCCACCGGGAGGAGCGCGGGGCCGCACGCCTGCGTCTCCCGCGCGGGAAGCGCCAGGGCTCGGCTGAGCCGGGAAGTTTGGTTGTCCTTTAGAAAGCAAAGACAGCTGCTGCTTTGCTTCCTTTCATTTGCTCTGTTGCCTTGGCTTTCTTGCACTTTCGTTTCATCTCCAAAGAATCTCTCATAATGCCTTTGGTACTTATGTACAATTTGAAAACATTTTGTATGTATGGAATGAGACACACTTTTCTCTTGTAAAATAGCAATTGGATTTTCTTTTCTCTCTTCTTTTTTTTTTTCTTTTTCGTTTTTTTCTGTTGGTGAATGTGTAATTTCCTCAGTACATTTCAATCATGACTTTGTGCAATGTACATTTTATAGGGACAGGTGCCAAGGGAATGACCTGTAGTTTTCCTAAGGGACTGGCTAGAAGCTGACAGACAGTCATACTTGGTTTTACATGAGCACCGTGGAAAAGCAACATAGCCCAGACTTTTACACTGAAGCACTGAGCGTGGGTCAGCTTGTACCTTCACAGGAATGACTGTGGCAGCTGCAAAACTCTTTATGTGTGGTGTGAAAATCAACAGCGACGGTTGCAACCGGAAGGGAAATGGAGGAAAATTAAATAATCACAATCATTAATTTAAGCCTCGAAGCATCAGAATGGAAAATTTGCATTCAGTAAAAATACCAGAGATTTAACCTTCATGAGATGAAATACACATTTATTTTTCTTTGCACTTCTTCTGTTCTCTTTGTTTCTTTATTTATGGGGATTTCTTGAGGGATTTCTTTGGGGACGTATTTAATGGCTGATGAAGAGAAGAGAAATGGGGACCTGACTTCCTGACATTAAACCTCCACACATTTTTATTTCCAATGTTAGAATATATTTTTCTTTCTCGTGTATAAAATCAAGCTCATAAATCTCAGATGCCCTTAGTTACAAGGACACTGCCCTTCAGAGTCCTTTAACAATATTGACACTCTTAAGGTTCAACATCAACCACATCCTGACAGATAAAAGATGGTTACTGAAGCCTTTCATCCCCTGTGCCAGCTTCTTATCACCCTGCTAAAAATGGAGGTTGGTGTCATTGAGGTGGGTTCAGAGCCAAGAAATGGCACTGGCAAGGCAGTTACCCATGAGTTACTTTGCTTACCAGGCATCAGCCCTAAATCAAAAAAGTTGGATTTTGGAGCACTGTCTAGGAGTGAAGTGGATTGACTGACAGTATTTCCTGTAGTGATCTTGGCTGAAGAAACAGAAGTTCATTTTGTAAGAGAAAAGGAAAAAGTAAAACCCCTTCCTCCATGCTGATATTTTTTTCCAGAATGATGTAGCATGAGAATCTGGATGATCCAGGGCCTGGGTTTTAGAAAGCCTGCCAGTCATTTGGGCAAGGCAGTGACAGAGGCTTGGCAGAATGAACAGCGTGCCCAGGCACAGCAGCCCCTGCTTGTGCCAGAGCCCTTGGCTTGAAGCCTTCAGCAGCTCCATCCTCCCCAGAGCTATTAGAGAAGTCCAGGTGTGAGCATTTCCCCATGGATACAGCACACTGAGTGGGCTTCAATAGCATCATTATATTTTATCTCATTAGGTTTCACACCAGTGAGATAAACAGGAAAATTCTCAGCTTGCTGAGGCACATCCCCCAGTTGTCTGCAGAGGATAATGAGCTGCAGCCAAACACTGTCCTGCTGCATCCCACAGGGATTCTGGTGGAGCCAGACATGGCACCTGCTGTGCCAGAGCAGAGCTGCCAAGCAGACCTGCAGCCTTTTCTCACACATTTGCCAAGAGAGGAGACCAGCAGGAGGAGTCATTGCTTTTCCTTGGGTATTGGCATCCTGATAGTCTGGAAAAATCAGGAAGGCCCTTTCCATGCAGCAGAAGTAAATATTGGAATCTTAGAAAAAAAAGTATATTAATAGAAACTATTTCTATCCCTTAGGAGAGCAGTTGCTATCATAGGAACACATCTACCTGTCTCCTCACAGATAAAGCTCCTCAAGGGAAACTGATTTTTACTCTAACTATTTGCCCTCAGAGTTGTTTAGCTCTTGGCCCATCAGGATGCTAGGAGCTGGGCCCCAGGGAGCTGTGACAACCTTTAGTAACTCAGCAATGATCCCCTGCAACTTCACAGCCCCCTGACTCTTAACTAAATTTCAGAATTTAAGTAAAAGTGTTTTTTCCAAATTAGCACAATTATTTGGAATTGTATATGCAGTGAGAGAGTCTGAAGTTCTGCAGGATGAATTCATTGCCAAAAACTCTGCTGTGCTCTGCTCCTAAGCAGAATCCCAGTCTGGGTATTTTTTTGCCTTGTTTGCTGACTAATTAAACCATTTACTCTCCTTGAAAATTAAAGGAACATTTCTTCCTTTTTCACTGGAGGAGTAAGCAAGTGTTGCAAGATTAAGAAGCAGTTTGTAAAACCTCAGTCCTACTTTTGGGCACTGAGTTTAAGATACCCAAAGCTGACACTTCTCAGTCCAAGGTGGAAAAAAAAGCCAACCCCAGGATCCTGATAACACCTGACTCTGGAATTTTGATTTCAAGCTCAGGATGGGCAGAAACCTTTTTCCTTTAGGAAGCTGTGCAATAACTCAGTGGCAGAACAGTGAATGAAATCTCTCTGATCCATTAAATGCTACTCCAGCTCTGCTCTGGGGTATAATTTACCCTTATTACTTTCTTGGCAGCTGTTTCCTGTTTCCTGATGAAAGCCTGTTTCCATCAATAGTAACTTAATGGTGGTTTTGGGCATAAAGTGTCTTTCTGGAAAGAGAAACCATTTTCAGCAAGGTGGTCACTCACTTTATATAAGGAAGTTAATAATACATAGTTAAAGAGAAAGGCAGACAGAAATTGAAGTGGAAGGAAAGGGAATGGGACACACTTTAAAGGATTATGTAATTTGGCATGAATAACAGATTCAGTGAATAATGGAACATGAGACTTTTCATACAAAACTCATGAGAAAATTTTTTTATCTCCTTGCCCTTGAAGGACTGTTAGCATAAGACAAGTCAGAGATGGAGAGAGGAGGTTTTGGACACACCTAAAAATCTGATTAGATTACTGTTTACACCATGGTTGTTAAATAAAACAAAAAAATGTCCCTGAGCTCCTCTTTTCATTTTGAATTTCAGAGATTTCTTAGCTTCAGTTGAGCCAGTCTCAGACATTCCCCCATCACCAGACCTATAAATTACACATTTCCCAATGATTTATTGAACAAGTGTTCTAACAGGCACTGACACACTTTATCTCTACAACTTTCTAATATCAAAAATGAGTAGAAATCCTTGCTGTTTCTTTGTCTCCCTCTGTCACTGGTCAGCACTGGTGTGAGGGTTTTGTTCTACTGGCACATTTTTAATTTTTGCAGCTTTCTACTCCATTCCTTTTTGAGCACAAGAGCAGTGCATGGGTTTGGGACTGGCTCTCCAAACTAAATAAAAACCACAGTTGCTTTGCCTTTTCAGGTCCTGATTTCATCTTAAAGGGTAAATGCTAAAATATTATTTAATAATGGACCTTTTCCTGACTCAGCTGCAGCTTTTACTGAAATCAGAGTATGAAGAAGGCAGTGGATATAAACCAATGAGCACACTTTTAACAGAGTGGTTAAACCAAACAGCAGAAAGGCACAGCAGACGAACTGGGAGAACTGGAGTAATCCTATCTGCTCCTCATCAGTGGAGCTTCATCAGGGCAGGTACTGGAGTGGCTCAAAGCTGAAATTTCCCCTCCAGCCCATCCTGCAGAGAAGCTGGAGCTGTTTCCCGGGGGAGGGAGGTGAGCAGCCTTCCACGGAGCTGGACCCTAGAGGGCAGAAGGAGCTTGCTGCTGAGCTGGAAACCCGCCCGCAGCTGCTCAGCATCCCCTCGGTGGAGCACCCTCATTCCCTCCCTGTTCCAGCTGAGCTCCTGGGTCCTGCAGAGCCCAGGAAAACACATTCCTGCTGCTGATTACAGCTAGACACCAACTCGACAAACACACTGAGGACTTCCAGGGAAGCATCACAACCAGCTACCTCGGAGCTGCTTTTCTGGGGAGAAGCAGGAGATTGCTCCCAGAATTGAGCATACACACAGGATGTGCCCCAACCCACCTCGGCAGCTCAAAGCATCTGGATTTATTTCCTCCTAAATAAAGGAAGAATGCAGACAAATTTGGGGTCTTCCCCGATTTAACAAGTCTCCTTTAGGATGTCTCCCCCTTGTTTTTTTCCAGAGTGGAAAACAGCACTGTTGGCAAAAATATAGGCATTCAGTGAAACTGGGTTCCTAAATGGGGTAAAACATGTTTGCTTGTAAGGAATGGGGTGTTCTGTGAAGTGGGAAAAGCTACTGTGTGGGAAGAACCAGAGACAGGAATATTAATGTTTCCTGGCCTCTTGCCCTTTAAGCTGAGGATGGGAGGAGAAGAAACATTATTTAGGTTTTATTACATGATTTATTGATAGCATAGAATATATTATTCAAGGCTTCCTTCTCATCTGAGGTCTGCAGGCTTTTTGTTCAGCATGGCAGGAAGGGTTGGGGTGGGCGGAGATCCTGTCTTGTTTTCCCCATCTCAGCCACATCCCTGCGAGTATTTCCATGGTAAAAGAAGGAATTTTAGATTAAAGTCCTGTGAAAAAGCAGCATCGTTGGTGTGCCAGGCTGTGCAGCCACGAACCTCTCCCCAGCAGAGGGTGCAGGAGCTTTATTTCCAGAGTCGACGGCTCCTCGCATGTTTAATTTGAGATATTTGTTAATGCAGCGTTGGTAAGCTGACCCTGAGCTCTTTCACCTGCATTGTGTCCTGCAGATTACAGAGACTGTGCTCACCTCATCCACATCCACAGGTCTGTCCCGTGAGAAGGGAAGGAGCTCCCACATGGGTTCGGGTGTGTTTCAGCTGGAGGGATAACTGCATTATTTCTCCCCATCCTGCACAATTGCAGGCTGTCCTGGGTGGAGCAGAGCTATTTAGCTAATGGACACGGGGTTCTTGGAAGATGTATGGCCCTTTGTAAAGCCCTGCTATCACTGCTCTGCATTACTCATAAAAGGCAAAGGTGCAATTCGTCTTCCACCGCAGCCTGGAAGCCTTTGGGACCAGCTGAAGAGCTGATTTACTTCATCTTTTTCTAATGAAGAGAGGGTTGGGAGGCTGAAGCTGGCCTTTGAAGGAGATGCTCTGTGATGGATATTGATAGGGAGGGTGTTCAATAGAGAAATGGGGTGGCTGAGGGAGGAATAAAGCCAGATTGTCTGCAAATCAAATTTCTGCAGCTAAGAAGTGGGTAAGGTGGCATTACACAAAATGCAGAAAAAGCTGCTTTCATGGGCTTATGAAACTTATCCTACAGTTTAGCAAATGTAGGATAAGCACCACTGGTTCTGCAGAAGTATGAGCTCTTCGGGAATCCCATTTCCTCACAGCATCCCAAACTGTTTGACAGAGCAACCTGTGCACTCACATGGAGGCTGTGGGACACACAGGCACAGGGTGAAGGCTCCTGCTGCTGTCCAGTGGCTGAGGATTAGCTTGGAGGAGGCAGTAAAAAACCAAATCACCAACACAAAGATCAGCAGCATTTCAGAATATTATCTGCTACATTATGGGGTTGTGTAGGAGTAAATCTTAAATAGGCTTTTCACCACATTGCCTGCAAAATGGGAATTTTGATCAAAGTGATTGAATCTCAAAGCTGCACCTCAAGCGTCCCAGGTGAATGAGGACTTGGAAAAACAAAAAAGCAAGAAAGAAACTTTTCAATTCCTTCAATTTACAAGATTTCCAGTACCCAGGAACCACCAGTACCAATGGATGGGATGAAAGCTCAGTCCTGTGCTCTGCAAAGAGATAATTCCTTTTAACTGTCAGTGGATGGATGTGCCAGGTGCTGATCTTTATTCAGCATTCACCTTCTTGCTGTACAAGGAAGAAATGAGAGTCACTGAAAGGAAGGATCCAGCTGAAGAATGAAAGAGAAGCCAACCTTGGCTTGCAATGATAAATCCTGCTCCTTAATACAGCACTGCTGCAGAGCCTCTTGTTCCTGCCCTGCTTCCAAGCTGAAAAGGTTTGGTTCCCAAAGCCTGTTTTCTCCTTCAGTCTTCACAGATATTGATCTGTATGAAAATGGATTTTAGAAGAAGGAGGGAGAAAACAGCCCCATGACCTCCACATTTTTTCAGCAGTCAGAGTCACTTGAAAAATATCTCGATTATAGCTTGGCAATTTTCTCAGGCTGGGCAGCTGATGTAGGCAGGGGAGTGACACAGGCAGCAGAATTTGCCTCTGTTCTCTGAACAAAGATTTATTCCAGTGGGGATTTTGTCCATTTCAGCCCTCTTGAAGCAGAGTCCAGGTAAGTGGTTTTGTGAACACTGTTCTCTTTGGCTGCTGGTCAATGGGTGCAGCTCCACCAGAGCTGTTTGCATTTATGAGAGAGCTGGTGAGGGCCTCATCACCCCCACCCAGATGTGCTCCTCTCATTCACACCCTGTGGGATTCCCAGCACCCTTCCCAGAAGCCACACATCTGGGCTCCAGTGTCACATGAGACTTGTGGGACAGGAGCAAGGATGTTCCCAAGCACTGCTCACATTCCACTGATAAACCAGATACATCCTTCTTAGGCAGTGGGGCATGCAGGGAATCACAGGACAAGGACAGGGACTGGAACTTAAGTGGCCATGACTGAGCTTAAACAGAGTTCTGGATTCCTACAGTGAAGGATAAAGCCAGACCCTGATGAAGGCAGCACACAGAGCTTAGCTCACATGGTTTTGGAAAAAGTCTTAAAACTTTTCTGTTCATGGATATTGTATTAGTATTAGGTCAGAGAAATTTCCAGGCATCTCACAGATGTGGTGGCAGATGGGATTGGTGCCTGATTTCTGGAAATCCTTGCTCTTCTGTGTCCTTGCACTATAGTTTTCATTTTTGTGCAAGGTATGATTTATGCTAAGAAAAAGAAGAATAAAAAAAGAGCAACTTCTACAGAGGAAAACAGAGGTTCTGTTCTCTTGCCTTTGGCTAAGGTATCTGCAGTAATGTTGGCAAAATACAAGGAAAACCCAAGTTTTGTTTTTCATAGACATGTGGACAGAGGGCCAGAGGGCTTTTGAAGAAAGCTCCAAACTGACCCTGACCTCTCCCTCCTGGGCAGAGATTTCTCCTTGCCTGGGGGTTGTTATGAGGATCTGCTCTCTTCTCAAGGATTTTTAAAAGCATCTAATGAGTTCCCTGTTTGGAAATCAAAAGCCAACATAACAGCACCACAGTCTGCTCTTCAACATCTCCAGTGTTTTCTTCCTCTCTGGAGCAGTAAAGGCAGGCACAGAAAATAAATAAATATCTTCAATATTTGTTAGTCCTAAAACCTCCAGCCACCAGCTCTATGCACAGTCAAGGCAGCTTTCCTTGGGGTCTGCACAGGGACAACCACTGTAAGAAAAGCTCTGCTGGAGACACTCATTAATCCCCCATGGAGAGAAGACACAGAGAAGCTCTGAAATCTTCTTCAGATGTTGAGAGCCCCTGGTTTTTGCCTTCTGTAGAGCTGCAGATGCAAAGTCCTGGCCAATTCCTGTCATGCCACTATTTGCTGAGTGAATTTAAAGTCTGTGCTTATCATGGGCACACAAAACAAGTGTTATCTCTGTAATTAGACTGTTAAAACCACAGCACAAGCTACAATTTCTCATGATAATAAAACAGTTCATTAGCATAAGTCCATCAAGAGCAGATTTTAAAAATAATTGGTTTAGATTTTGAGCTAACATCTGCTTTGATTATTAGCTCTCGGACACTTTGGTTTTAATTGGACAATTTAAAGAAAATGTTATCCAGTGCCTCTGGTCTTCCTTCAACAAAAAATTTCTTTTTAAAGAAGAGTTCAGTGAAAGTTTGCCTCTCTGTAAAGAAATGTGTGTGGGTAAAACAGTCTGTAATAACAGCACCAGTTACTGCTATTCTTAACTGTAATGGTGGCCACAGCACAAAATTTTAAAAAAGTGAAACTGGGTAGTGTTTTCAAAAGGATTAATTCCCATCCTCTAGATCTGAGCACAATACCCTGGAGGAACCAAGCATCTTGCAAATCACAGTTTCTTCAGGTGCTGGAGATGCTGTTCCACCTGGGGTTGCATATTTTAAAGTGACTCAGAGACATTTTTGGGGGGTCCCAGCCCAGGAGTTGTACAGCTGCCTGCCCCGATGGGCTGTGCTGGCAGAAAACCCATTACAGTCTGCAGATCCAGGGACAGAGAGACAGAGTGAGCTGCTAGAAATGGCCCATCAAGTTTTCTGTTACAGAGAATGGATCACATGCACAGAACACCAATTTAGAGAGACAGAAATACACAGCAGATGGAGGAGACCTGTTTGTGCCAGAGCAGAACTTGGCAAGGGGTGGCTGAAGCTGTTGAGGTAACATCAGCTTCTGTTTCCTTGGAAAGCTCAGTGATTTTTTTTTTTTTTAAACCTGAAATCCTGTTGAAAAAAACATAATAATGTGAGCAAAACAGATTTTACAGCACATGAGGGAGAAGTATCAGGTCACAGGCTGAGACAAGACCCTTGAATCCTCCTCTTCCAGAACAATGTCAATCCTGGCTCATCCCTGGTGCTTCTCCTCCAGCTTTTCAAACTCCAGCCTTTGGCATTGCCAGACAACACCTGTTCTGCTGCTGCTGTTCAGCAAGTTTGTATCATGTTCTCAAATCATCTTCCCACTGCCTCCAGAGGCTTGGACCATCTTCTCCCCA
>VYZP01049894.1:49111-90367 GCA_013400635.1 Hypocryptadius cinnamomeus | reverse complement strand
CACTTGGGGATCGCCCCATCCTCCCAGGCTTCCCACAAAGATTTCTCACAGGAGCTCAGAGCTCTGCCAGGTCACTGCTCCCATGGAAATGATTACAGAACCTGCCCAGACAACTTCTCCCTTCCCAGCCCAGATTTCTGGAAATAGCAGCCTGCCCACATTTGGACAACTTGCCTGATATGAGGCAGACGAAGGCTCTGGAACTCTTTCCCTGACATTCAGAGCTGCTATTTTTTAATGCAAACTGTTGCCTTGGTATTTGCATTTGAAATGGGTTTGCATTTCCTTAACTCTGGCGCCACCCCCTCGGCAGCAGGAGAGACTCTGTAGTTTTACAGGAGCATCTGAGGCACCAGCTTGTCCCTGAGACCTTTACTGGTGTCCCCAAGATGTGCAGACCTTGAAACACGTCACCAACAGAATGCTGCTGCCCTTGGCACTGCCAAGAGTCATCCCAACAGGCAAATCCCAGTCCTCATAAACCAGTGAGAAAAGGACCAGTTCTGGCACATTCTGTATTCCCATCTCTCTTTTTATCTTCATGATTTCATGACTTAGAAGCTGGAATCAAATCATTTTGTTTTCTCAAAGGCATTTTAGAACAGCTAGTCATTCAGCATGGATCAGCTTCTATGGAGCATTATATCCTACAGGAAGAATAAGATGTAGTGTGGATGATAAAACAGTTAAAACCTCCTTTTCCTGGAAGCAGAACACCCTGAATATAAAGCAGAAATGTAAGATGATACACTGAGTCTTCTTCATATCAAGTGTTTCCTGAATTTTTTAAAATTTGAAATTCTAATCAAATTATTGACAGGTAAAGGAGGGTGGGTGCTACTGCCAGGTAAAAATATATTTATGCTGAAAACTCTCATAGCTTTTGACAGTTGAGGTTAAAATTAGTTAATGTCTAGCTAGAAAAATATGGAGTCACACAGACTTCAGTGTGGGAATATCCTGGGCTGTGAAATTTTCAAAAGAGACAGCGTATCTCTGGAATTTTGTATATCAATTGCTTGAAAGCAGAATTCTGCTTAAATGTGGAAGGGTTTGATTGCACAGAGCCTACCACGCTTGCTCTAATATGATGACAGATTAGAAAGACTGGAAGTTAAAGGGGTATTTCATCACTCTCTTTTTAAGGGGTGTTCACTGCAATCACTCATTCCAGCCATCAGATCTACAAACCTGCACAGAACCTCACATAAAAAAGTGCTGGGATCAACACCAAGTTTTCAATGTGGGTGTTCAGTGCAGACTGAAAGAGAAGTGAATGGATTGAGTGCCAAGCGTGAGCACATTTCTCAGGAGAATGAATCAATTCCAATACACTCAGGGAGAAGGAATTTCATGCTTTGGTAACTTTTCCTGACAGTGTAATTCATATGGGCCCTGCCTGTGTAAGTGCTGATTTGAGTGTTTTTCCTGAGGAAATCTCAGCTCATTTTCCCCCTGTGACACCATGAAGGGCTGTAAACTGGAGGAACCCCTGGGTGCCTCCTGCTCCATCCCCCTCCCCAAGCAGGGAGGACATCGGTGTTAGACCCAGCTTTGAAGTCAGACCCAGCTTTGAAGTCAGACTAGTCTGCTCAGGCCATTTTGCAATCCATTTCTGAATGTCTCCAGGGATGGACACTTCACAGCCTCCATGGGAAACCTGCAGAGGAAGCCTGAAGATGAACAGCAGAAGGGTTGACACGATTTTGACTCTGCTGATGACCCAGTGGTGGGCTGCTCTTATCAAAATAGAGTCCTTATCAAAATAGAGACAGCACTCAGTTATCTAAACTCAACAGACCCACAGACAAGTGCTACACTTGTTCAGCTTCTCTGCCAAATCATGTAAGCACATAATCAAATGAAATCAAGTCATGGCATGCCAAGTCTCAGCTCAGCTGAAGAAAGAAGAAAACCTTGTCCATGCTTTCATCCCTTTGGATGGTGAAATGTATTTGCTTAAGATGCCTCATTAAATCAGTCTAACTTGGCCACATTACCTGGCACCTGGGCCAGTCCATGCTGATGTGGATTATGGAAACAAATTGGGGAGCTCCCCTCTTTCCTTCCCTTTTCCTCACTGCACAATCAAGTTGCCTCACAGGAGACTAAACACTAAGGATGTTTTTTCCAATGCAATTCAGACATGAATCTCAGGGGACATTATTTTATTCACCCAACTTCCCTGCTTTAAAACTGGTGAAATTCATCATGTGCTGACGTGCTGACTTTATGAGTAATCTCCAGATCATAGCAGTGTTGGCTGGAGAGTGCTCCTGGAAGCCTCTAATCCAACCTCCAGCTTGGAGCAGGACTAATGCCAACACTTGATCAGGCCAGACATGGCCAGAAATTCCTGACCTTGTGGATTTTATCCCTGCCCTTCCCACTGTCCTATTTTCCTCTATTTTTCTCACTCAGTTAGTATTTTTATTATTCTTTCTCCAAGAACACCCAACTGCCATCATGCACCGCTGTGCACAAAGATGCAGAGATACAAAATGGATGTGATTTGTCCGAAAACTGTCAAAATAAGCAAGAAACAGCAGTGTCTCTATTTTGCAGTTGGAGACACACAGAGGTGCAGATCTGCCTTAGGGCACATGAAGGGCAGAAGGGACACAAGAAGGAATACTGTGACAAGGGAGGCCTGAGCTTGTGTCTCAGGGTGCAGACACAGACAGGCTGGTGGTTCTGATGGATGGGGAGTGAGAACAGCAGTGTCAAGAACTCAGTAACCTGATGCCTGGAGCAAACTGACTTTTCAGAATTCAAAATCACAGAATGGCTTGGGTTTGAAGGGATCTTAAAGCTCATTCCACCCCCTTGCTATGGGCAGGGACACCTTCCACTATCCCAGATTGCTCCAAGCCCCATCCAGCTTGGACTCAAACACTTCCAGAGATGGGGCATTCCAAGACTCATTTCTTGCTGTTTTTTATTTTCTAGACCCCAGCCCAAATTTTATCCAACACAAGAAAATCCCATTTGCCTCCTAATAATTTCCCACCACAAGAGCATGCTCACGAGGGACAGTTCTTGCTGATCTTCAGAGCTCTGTCATCTTGCAGCAGCTCATGATTTACTCCCCAAGAACACCTCACAATCAGAGGTAGCAGGACCTGGGCCAGTAATCTATTCTGGGAAAGGAATCCATCTTCATTAACTCTGAAAGCAGTCATGTGCATCCAAAGTCCTACATTAATAATAACTGGTCCCATACTTGATTAAAATGGGGGCACGAGTCCAACTCTCATTAAAAGTAAGGGTCCAAATCCCATAAACATTCCTGGTGCCTTAATTACAACAGAACAGAGAAAAGACAGCAGTTAGAGTCACGTACTTTCTGACAGGCAGTTGCAGTTCTCTGTATTACAAGGGCACAGGGAATAGAGATCTTATTGGAATGCATCGAGAAACAGCAGCCCTCAAAAGAGCCCGAAGAAAATGTCTACCATATTTTAATGATTTTTTTCCATCTAATTTTCCACTTAAACAAGGCAGCAGTATCAGTTTGCAATCAGCTGAGACTCTGGCACTAGCTCCCAGTGCTTCCTTATCACATTTACAGCAGCTCTCCCATGCAGCGTGGCTGGAATTAGCATTCAGGACCAGCAGCAGGGCAGGCTCTCGAGCCAGGCACCTGTAGACGATAGAAATTAAAATCAGGAGCCTGAGCTGAAAGCCAGATCTCACATACAAGCAACCCAAGTCTC
This sequence comes from Hypocryptadius cinnamomeus, assembly GCA_013400635.1. Taxonomy (NCBI): domain Eukaryota; kingdom Metazoa; phylum Chordata; class Aves; order Passeriformes; family Zosteropidae; genus Hypocryptadius; species Hypocryptadius cinnamomeus. The sequence goes on along the minus strand of VYZP01049894.1, from coordinate 86,651 downwards.
CAGAGGTGTAGTAAAGACTGGAGGATTTCACACTGCATTGAGCATGAATGGAGCCTGATTTCTAGGACCAAATGCATTCTTATTAAAGGCATACAGAGCAAGGACAACACACGAGGTAGGATTTGGGATCGGGGGCTCTGCTTTACCACAGATTAATCTTGATCAATCACTTTGCTTCTCCATCTCTGAGTTGCCTGTAAAATGAAAATGGCAGTTTCCACCATCCACCCTTCAGGCTGTGAGATACCGAGACCTGGGCAGGAGGGGGTGGAGGAAATAGGCAGCAGAGTTGCTTGAATAAACTGTTCAAATACCAAGTGTTTATTTGAGTGGGAAAAAAATCCAACCAAGAAAAAATTAAAAAGCACAGACACCCTCTTTCACCTATTAAAATGCACATTTATGGAAGAGAAAACCTGCCTGCACTGAGGGCTTGAGGACAGTCCCTGGCTGAGGTGACCCTGCTCTGTTCCTGACTGTGCACTGAGTTACCTGAACACAAAGCCTCTGTGCTGTGAGCTCTGTGTCTGCTCACACAGCCCAGCCCAACAGAACACTTATCTGGGGCAGGCAGGCAGCTCTGCACGGCCCCAGATCTTTGTGCCTTCCCTTTCCCTCTTTGGAGGAATGATGCTGATCTCTCTCATCAAACCTCTGGTCACTGACAGCTCCTATCAACAGCAGCTCCCAGTGGGGCTCCTCTATCTCTGGCTCCAGCTGGAGCTGCTGCCTCTCCATCCTACAGTGCCCCACCCGGGTGCTGGCAGCACCTCAAACATTTTCTTTAAGCACACACTGAAAAAAACCTCCAAACTAAGATTTTCTTTAATTCACAGCCATTTTCACAGTGCCATAGACCATGAAAAGTTAAAGATCACCATCACCTTGTAAACAAGTCCAAGGGTAAGATGAAAGCCTGGATGCACTCTGGCCTGACCTAGATCAGCTCCCTGCCTCTTAGGGGCAGGAGCTGCCTGCCCCCAGTGTTTTAGCTGGGGGTGGTGGAGGACGCAGCTTTTCCTCTGGATAACTGAGCTGTGATTTGGTCTGTGCCCTTGGAAAGGAGCTCAGAGGACTCTGTCCAGACAATGCCTTTTGTTTTCTTGGCCTGCTCTCTATCTAACTGAGTTTACACACCATAACAGAGGTTTTCTGGGCAGCAGAGCCTGGCTGTGCAGATGTTCCTTAGTGGATTTGGGCTGTACACCCCAGATGCCTGTTACCATCTCAGCACAGGGAGGGAAGATGGGGCGTGCTCCTTGCATTCAAGTCATGGCACTCAGGTCCTGACCCCTCAAGCTGACCCAAAGGAAGCCTCTCCTGAGCTGGTGGAGTCAGATTTTCCGATATTCAAAGGTTACAGGCCCTCACTGAGTTGAGAATTGTTTTCTAGCACAAAGACGCAGACCCTGTCTGCGAAAAGTGAAGCAGAACCCATCTTTGGGGTGAAGGACAGACATATTAATGTTCTTCTCACACCTTCCCAAGCAGGACTGAAGTGCCAGCCCTTAGTTTATATGAGGTAGATGAGAGTCTGGAAAAACAAGATTATATTCCCTGAGCACTTCAAAGAGAAGAGGCAACAGCTGCATGCAGCAAACCCAGCTCTGCCTTTCCTGTGCATCCAGTCAGGGGAGGGGACAGGAGATTTGCCTCTACCAAAAGCAGCAAAGGGACTGTCCCCACCCCTGTCCCCATCCCTGCCATCTCTCCCTTGGCCACTCCACAGGCGCACTACAAGCAGCTGTCCCCTTCAGAAATACTAAATTTGTGTTCTGCTTCTCCCTGGAGTGGTCTTTTCATTCCAGATGGCACGTGATTAGAGTCCTAATCGCCTATTAGCTTATCAGCAGCATCCCCAAGCACGGACCAACCCATAATAACAGAAAGCAAAAGGGAATTAAAGAACAGTGGACTGGCTTGTTTAGCTTATAAGGGTTTGCAGGAAGCAATTAACTTGAATCCTCTTGATTGGTATTTTGTAGAGAAGGATGCTCCTTTTGACACCTTGGAGGAAAAACTGTTATGGGAACGAGAGTTAGAATGTGAAGGGAAAATATACTGAAAATTAACTGAGCTCATTCTTTTACATGAAGCAGAGAAAACAACAAAACCAACAAAAAAGCAAAATGTTATTTGTGCCCAGGCACAATTCCCACCTCCACAGGCTCTGAGTCACTCTGACATGCACAGTCCAGGGTGTAGCAAAACCTCATTTGGCTCCTGTAAGATCTGTCAGTCACATCCAGAGGTTGCAAAAAAGCCGCTGAATTCCATGATTTTCACTGGAATTATGGAGATTTGTATCCCCTCTGATGATCTGGCCCTACCTATGCCAGGCATGACACAGAAAGGGGCTGGAACAGTTGAGGTGATCAAAATAATTGGAAACCAGGTAAGATACCAAAATAAAAGGAGAAGCTAATGACACATTTAGGGAGGCAGAGAAGAGGGAGAGCATTCCATCCTGAAAGGCCACGAAGGAAGGAGCTGAATTACAGAGACAGATATAAACCTGGTTTGGATGTGATTCACCCAACAGGGGAAAACCCATTGCATTAAAATAAAATACAGAAACTTGCTCAATGTTTGGAGTACCACTGGACACATGGTTCTGACACCTTTGTGATGAGCAGGAGTTCTTCCCCCAAATGTGCCATTGAAATTAAATTCAGAGTGAGCTCTCAAGTAATGGCTTTGTGCTGTATTCATCTTGGGAAGGAAAATGGAAAAAATATTCCACTTTTTTTTCCTCATTGATTTGTCTTTTCTTCTCCACCCCACTGTTATTTTGGATTAGTTCGTGTTCCAGAGGTCACCAAATGTGTGCTCAGGTCCTGTGGACTTATCCCAGCCTCTACTACTCTACTGGTTGTTCCAGCATGACAGTGCTGTGGGAAGGAACAGGCAAGTTCTTTCTGGGGGCTACTCTGCAAGGGTAAACACTTCCCCTCACCAATTACTTCCTCCTCATTGCAACTTGGAAATCTATTTATTGCCCAATTGTCCATCTTTAGCCAGGCTGCATTTGAAATCACTCCTTGCTGCTTTTTTCTAAATACAAAATCACTCCTGCTATAGCTTGAAATGCATTTGATTTTCCTATATTACAGGAACTAATCTAAAATTTGACACCATCTGAGGATTCTCCCTATCTGTCCCCTTGATGGGTCTTGTTAAAATAAATAAATAATAATTTTAAAAAGGAATGTAAGTCCAGTTTAAGCTGCTTTTGAAAGATAAAATTGATTTGTGTAATCAGGTCCTTTGAAGCACCAAAGGGAGCTCTTTATTAAACAGAGCTGGCTGGTTTCTCAGTGTGCCAGACAAGCTCTCCAGGTGGGATGAATGTATTCATGTGATATTTTATTCATACCTGGCTGTGCTGAGGCAGAACTGATAACACAGCAAGCTCAGAGGGTGGGAGGTGGCCCAGCTCAGTTTGGGCCTCTCAGGGTTTTGCTCAGCCCCTCCTGGGCAGGCTCTGCCCTCAGCCCTGCCCAGGCAGGTTCACGTTTCAGTTGTCACCAGGACAGTCTATAAATAGGATCCTTGGCTAACCCTTAGATGGCAGATCCTGGACTCTTTCCCAGCCTCTGTATCTGACAGAACATCTCTAGGTCAGGAATTGGTAATACCCTGTCCCTGACGGATGTTGTTGGGTCAGTTTTGCCAGGATAGAGAATTTAGGGTTGGAGTTATAAGATCTTCCATATTTTGCACAGCCTGGGAAGCAGGTCTCCTCACTCTAATCTATTTTTCAGATGTATATATTTATAATGCTCTATTATTTGTATTTTAAATAGGGCATCAAGGTTGCAAAGTGACTTCCACTTCCATTCCACCGCCCAGTTTCCCATGGTCCTTTCAAATAACATTTTGACAAATCTTGCTACTATTGCATGGGTTATTTACCCCAAAACCAGCCTTTTGGCATTGGAAAGGAGGAGAAGTCTGTGTCCTGTGAAAAGTGGAAGGCAGCTGAGAAACTGAGAAATTTGTCTCAGTTTTTCCTTGCTGGAGACAGCGTGAAGGCTCAGACACAGGTTTAGAGTCTCCCTGGGTCTCTCTCTGTTGAAATCAAGAGGAATTGTTAGCACTGAGTGGGGAAAGGATTACCTGATTTTGAAAATCACATACACTCTAAAAAAATTATTTATTATTATTATCTTAATATTAATAATTTTAATATTAATATATTTTAAATAAAGGTAGTGGGAGATCCCAGTGAGAAACTGACTGCTGAACAAAAAGGACACGAGAAGGGTGGGCTTGTTTTGTGGGGAGTGGTTGCTTGTTTGCTTAGTTATCAAACCTCAGTGAAGCTCCATGTTTCCCACATTAGCAAAAGCTGGATTTTCCATCTTGCAGCAGGTATTTAGTTGTGACTACATGAACTAAAACTTCACCAAACCTGCCCTTTTTCCTACAGTAACTTTGTGGTGAAATTCCACCCTGAGCCAACCCCCAGCTCAGAGCATGCTTTGTATTGACATCTCCTGTTAGCAAAAGAAAGGAGGAAGAAAGGAGTAATCTTTCCAGGAGCACTCTGTATGAGTCTATTAATTTGATTAATATTTGATTTCTGATGCCCAGAAAGAGGATGTTAATAATGCATTATTGCTGAACACTCTGCACAGCCTGGGCAGGAGGACAGCAGGGTGACAACTAAAGCAGTGAGGCACAAGTGTGAGCTCCAGAACCAGAGACACATCCCAGGACATTTCCATCATGCCATTTGCTCTTCAAACCACAATAATAACAGAGGCTGTGAAGACCTGTGGTACAATTTAGTGGAGGTGCCATTACCTCTTCTGTTATGTGCATTTCCCTTACAGAATGTGACATCTCTGGGGGTACCAAGCAATACACTGCCAACCCCATGACTACATTTAAATGTTTAAAGCAAACATCACCTGAAAAGATGGCAAAAACCCCCCAACCCTCTCCAAAAAAGCCTCAGAAGCTGGTTGTGTTTGTGATATTTGTTACACAAATCTCAGTGAGCAGGATGTCACAATCTAGCTCAGTTTGTAAATAATTTCTCTCGATGTCTCAATTCTATACCAGGAGGGTCGAAAGTTGAATGTAGAGTCCCTACTCCATTTTGAGGGTAAAGCCCATGAATTTTCTTTAAAATATTCAGTTTACTTAAGTGTGTTTAATAACTGCCTGTGAAACCTGAAGTAAGAGACAAAGAATCATTTTCTTTCCCTGGGTAAAGCTAACCAAGATATAGGATGTATCTGCATTATAGACTCCTAAATGAGAATCACCCAAGGAAAAGAATATGACCTTAAATTTAGAAATTTGTCTAATGAAAGCTGGTTTTTAAGAAGGGCATTATTACACTCTGTGAGAAACTGAGATATCAGTGCATTCTTCTCTTCTCCAGCAAGACTGACAGTGCCTCTGGTCAATGCCATTAGACTGAGGCTCCTGGAAGTCTTTGAAATGTTTTTCTTCCAAAATGAAAGGGAATAAGTCAGATCAAAGTTGAATAATGCAGGCTAAAAAGCCTCTCTTTTCCTCTTCCACTTCCTAATTAAGATGAGTGTGTAATCTCCATGAAGACAGAGGTTCAGCAAAACCAGGGAATGGAAGTGCTGCAAATACAGAGCCAGAACCTTTCTTCACTAATTGAACCTTTTCAAGTAGGCTCCACAAGCCATGAAGAGACAAATTACCCTCCAGGACTGGGTGAGTAGGAAGAGGGGTTTGCTAAAGACAAAAGCAGGAGGAAAAGAAAGGGGAAAATATGTGTTCTGAATCATATTTTTGAGTGAATTTCCAATTCCCTTTATCAGCCTGTGCATGCTGTCCAGCTCTATGCAGCCTGAGATTGGTGACATTCTCCCTAATTATCACCCTGAAGACCAAACCCAGCCATCCCTAGAGCGTGGCTTTAGAGCAGCTTTTGAAGGAAATAACAGACTCATTTTGGGAGAGTTTGGGGGTTCTGAACACAAATATGATAATTTCTTCCAGAGCAAACTCAGTGCTGTTAACAGTGAGCAGCTGAACAGGCAGAAGGTCTTAGCTGCTGCCTTTTTTTTGCTGGCAAAATAGAGACAATGTTGGGTGCTGGGGACCTGCCTGGCTCTGCCTGAAGGGTTTTTGTGTTTGCTCTCTTCTTACTCAGCAGAACAACTTGCCCCAGCAAAGCAGAGCATCCCAGGGACTGCTCAAACCAGGGTCAGCCTGGCCTCTGCCTGGCCCAGGGCACAGACAAGCAACAAAACTATTGTTTGTGAGAGTTTACTTAAGTATGGATTTAGTCCTTTTGTGCTGCTGTCTCAAATCACTGACACTGTGTCACATCACATCCCCTGCACAAAAACTCACCCTGTCTCCTCTGCTCCAGGCATCTGGCCAGCATCAAACAGTGGCCAGTGGGAGTGAGGTGAGCCAAGAGGATAAATAATTATCCCTTGGTGCAGTGAGATGCACTGGGGGAAGGGAGGAAGAGATTAAAATAATCTTTTTGGAAAATGGATCAAAAAGCTCTAAGCGGAGATTATCCACAACCCAAGCCAGGCCCAACGCCGTACCTTCCATAAATAAAAATACCACCCCAGTCAAATGAAAAGTCAGAAGATTGACATAAACCCCTCAGAAATGCGTGGCTTTCACCCTGCCTGGCTGTTTGGACCCAACAGCAGCAGCAGAATGACAACAGACAGATTAGAGCCAGCAGGATATCTGTGGAATCTGTTCCACTAATCACCTCCTCCCATGGGCTTATTAATATCTTGTGGGGTAAAGTCAGCTTGGTCCCCTATATCCCTATAGAGGCAACCAAGAAGCTCTAGTAGGACCTTTCCCCTTTTCCCACTGGTGATAGATGAGGGCAATCCATCTCTAAAGGATGCCAAGAGCACAGAAAGTACACAAAGATAATCAGTAGATTGGTTTGTGATTTTCAAATTTATGATAACAGTGGGTTTTGCTACTTCTTTTAGGATAAAATAAGAAATCCATAGAGAAAGTGTGCAATTACCTGCCCCCAGAAGTGATGCTGGAAACCCTCAGCAGAACCAGGAAGGCAGGTTTGGACACAGCGCTGTGCAGGGTGAATTTGTGGGGCCAGGCAGAAGGTGAAAGGGGTTTTGTGTTACTGAGACTCTCATGCCCTTGTCCCACAAAGAAATCCCAATATCTGTGAAGTGAGGCTGGTGGTCACTCCTGAGTTCTCTCATCACAGAGAGAATGGAGCAGTTCAGAGACATGGAGGTGGAAGAGAAAAAGCAAAACTTTTACATTTTGCCTCCAGTTTCAAGTTTCCCAAGAAAAAGAATAAATATTTCATTACTCCTTTTGCTTAAAATAAAATGCTGTGAGTCACAGAGAAACTGGCAGCCAGATCAAGTGGGCAATGTTGAAAGATGCAGCTGGTTGTCTTCAAGCTGAAATGCCATGGCATAAAGTGACTGATAAAGGATGCTGGAGTCGAACTGACAAGTGACCGTTCAAGAACACTTAGCTGAAAGCCCAAAATGCTGCAATCTCTGTTTATAACATGATTATGTTTCAAGTTACACAAAGGGAATGGGTAAACCCCTGGGAAATCTTTGCATGCACGTGCTAGGCAAGAGCAAGAGAGGAGCTGCTTTTTGTCTGGCCTCTGGTCCATCAGAAACAAAGCTAAAAGTTAATTTTGTGTTGTTGGATAATTTCTCCTCCTTCTCATCTCGCTGCTTCACTGCTGTTTTCACTTGGAGGCATCCCCTTCGAGGCAGAGATTCAGCCCCAAGCCTGGGCAGCTCATCTGCATCCCTGTTTCTCGAGGAGCAGACACGGCCCTTCTCCCGCGGCGGTGCTGAGTCATTATTTCGGCACAAAGGACGGTCTGCTCTGCAAAAGGAAAACGGGTCTCGGAGGGGCACTTTTCCATGCTTTATCACACACAGCACTCGTACAGACATGCGTGTAAACAGAAAGGCAGCGCAGGTCCCAGCGGGGGCCAAGAGGGAGCGGAACAAAAGCTCAGAAGCCAGAAAGGATTTGGAGTGATGGGGAATGAAAGGAAGGACAATGAGAGGTGGGGAGAGGGAAGGAGGAGGGCAAATGTCGGGAAAGGTGGAAATAAAATAAAAGGGAGGGAAGGGGGAGGGCAGCCAGGCGAGAGAAAAAGAGATTGCAGAGTGGTTATGAGCACCAGGCAAAGGGCTGTGCTGGGGGGCAGCAGCAGGACACGCAGCTCAGCAGGGACAGCCCAACAAGTCCAGCTGGACAGGTCCGAGCTCCCTGGAGGCTCAGCCCAGCAGGTAAAACCAGGGTTTAGTGATGTGCTGGGTTTAATGAGGTGCTGTTTCAGGGCTGAGTTCAGATCCCACCTCTTTCCAAAGCGGGGACACCCTCCCTCTCCAGGCACACAGGGGGATGGAAGGAAACCCTTGGGCTGGTTGAGCCTCTTCTGCCCTCAGAAGTGTCAGGAGGCTCATTTTACAGAGGACACCTTTCCCCACCAAGTTTCCACATTCCCTAGGACAGCAGAGCCCTGTCTTTCAGCTTCTGAGGCATGGCTAAATAACAGAGGTGTTTCTCCCTGACCTGCGTGTTCTCCAGTCCCTGCAATAGGCTCAGCCCATGTTACATTATGCAGTAGCATAAAACTGTTATTTTGTACTGAATTCAAATGAGATTCCTGGATTATGCATGGAGAGATAACTTAAAGGTGAGAGCCTGGATGAAGAGCAGGGACAGGCTGTGTGCTGCTCTCAGGGCGAGGTGTTGCACTCAAGGTCAGTAAATCAATCTCCATCCGGGAGACAGAAAAGAAATTGGACAATGCAGAATCTCTCTGACATGCAGATCCTAAGCACTGCCTTCTGGCATGGCTCCAGTGACAGAAATAAAGGGTTTCACTCCCTGTGGCACCATTGCTGCTGCTGCTTTCAGCACCTGGGCAATTCTTCTTCCCAGAGTGAGGACAGCTTTCATAATCCATTATTGCACTTGCTTGAACTTCTTGCCCATCCATCACACATGCCAGCACTCATGGCAATGTGGACCTCACACTTCACATCCCTCAGATGTGTCCTTCCCCTGGCAGGGCTGACTTGCCCTCAGGTTTCTGTCCACAGAATGTCAGCTCCATAAATTATTATTTCCAAGTGAGAGCTCGGGGCTGCTGAGAGAGTCCAGCAGCTCTCTCTTCCACCCTCTTCCTTCAGCACTGTGTAAATCTAACTTTCACCTGACAACTGGAAAAATAATAACCCACCACTGCCTTTTGGTTTATATCAAGATTAGAGTTGAAATATTTTATCAACATGAATTCTGTCTAACATCTGTATTTGTTTTAAATCCCAGCCTGCCTGCCCTCTCCTAAGAATACCTGCTGTCAACCCTGCTAATTGTATGTGCAAATGGATCCAAAAATCCCCCCCAAATAGATAAAAATCAGCAGGTACAGTGTTTGTGGGGATCTGTGGAGCCATCCAGGTAAAGTACATGGGGGATTTATCACCCAAGTGTATGTTGTTATATAAAACTGTGCAACTCCTTTGTGCCCCATGGGAACACGGTTCATAAAACTGTATCACTGCAGTGAGGCTCCAACGTGTCACACAGCTAAATGTGATTAACCATCTTCCCCAGTCAATTCAATCATTTCAACGCATCTCTGCCGCTGTTCAGTGTGAGCCTTGAAGAAAAACAAGTTGTTGTAAGGAATGGCTGTCCAGGGGGAAGAGGGGAAACATCTTCATTTGCTGCCAGAACAGATTTGCTGCCCAGCACACAGCCAAGGCTCAGCTGGGCACCTGCAGAGTGATTTTCTCCAGCTGCTGGGACCAAGGGGCTTCTTCTGCTCATGGAGAGTTAGAGAAGGCAGTGCCAGCCTGTGAGGAGCAGGAGGAGCAAAGCCAAGGGGGTCCTGTTCAGGCTCTTTCAGGGTTTGGTTGAGTTTTATCCTCTCCACATCTCTCATTATATTAGTTTCTTTCTGTCCAAAGGAAGAGCGAAATTTGCTTTCCAGGTGCCATGGGAAGAGTGTTGTTCCAGCAAAGCCCAGAGTGAGATCCCAAAAAATGAAAACCTCAACTGCATTTCCAGCTCAAACAGCACCTTGCTCTCCTTCCCTATTTTGTTTACCCTTGATCAAAGTCAAGCCTTTGTTAAGAGCTGACATGAGTGTCTGAGAGCTACCACAACTTTTATTTTCCACGGTGAATAATGGTAAGTAATTAATATTTGACCAGGGGACAACTTGTTTCACAATCTGAAGTTTTTTAAGCTGTCAGTCAAAAAGCATATTTGTAATGGGCTTAACACTTCTTTCCTCTGCAATTCCAGAAGGGAAACCCTGGATAACTGTGCACTGTTACATCTAAAAATGTGATACAAGAGTGATATGAAAATAAGGATGCAGCAGTCCTCTGGGTGTGTGAGAAATCCTAAGTGTTGCTGTGCAGGAAAAGGGTTCCCCTCCCACTGGGAGCTGGTGCCTGTTCACTGACACCTGCAGATGCTCAGGGGAAATGGGGGACATCAGGGATCCACACATTGTGATGAAGAGCAGATTTGGGGTTGCTTCCCCACTCCCCATTCACTCCCTCCTCTTCATGCCTCACCCAAGTGACCCCTTCAGCCTGCAGGATCTTGCTATTTCCTGTTTGAAAGGTTTAGAAATAGATAACCCTTTGCACTCCCTCCTCCCCTCATCCTCTTCTGCACATCTTGAAAGACAACACGGCACAAATTGCCAGCAAAAGTAGCTGCAGAGCAGGCGAGCCACATCTAATGACACCACTCAGCCCCTAAATGGCTGTCACTCCCATTAGGGAATTAGTCCTGACAAGGAGTCATTCTCCCTGCAGTAAACACACGCAGGGAGTGCAGCAGGCTGCTCCCAACTTTATTCCTCTGCTGGTGCTGCTGAAGCTGATGTTTGGCACCTCCATGAAATGTTCCATATGTGTTAACAACCCCCCAGTACTCACTTCCTGCTGAGCCACAAGGACAGAGGTCCAGACTGCTCTTTCCTGCCACAGAAAGGATGACATTCACCCATTTCTTTGAAGTACACACCAAAAGGATAATTTTTTATCATCTTGGTTCACCTATCTTTTTTTCATGCATTCCTGGAAACCTCAGTGCTTTCTTCTGTCTCCCCTCTGAGGCTTCAGGTTGTCCTGACCCACCAGAACAGAGGCACCTGCATCTCTGTGAATCAGCTTCCTCTTGTTTCATTTGTAACAAACAACAAACATTTGAAAAGACAAGTTTTAGAGGGGAAAAAAAGCTTGCAGAAAAGGAAAGTGAGAAGCCTCTGACTAGGTACTATCAATGAGGAGCTTGGAATATGAAAGATCCACAGTTTTAGGCTTTGTCTTTGCAGCTTTTTCCTGTCTTCACTTCATGACCTTAAAGCTGTTGTTCCCCATGAAATTTCCATTTTCCAGTATTTTCCTTCCTCTCTTTTTTTTTGTTTGTTTTGCCTTTCAACTGAGAAGTGAAGAGAAAGAGAATAGAGCTAGGTTTATCAGGAAGCTTAGCTTGATCTGCCTGACTCCTAACACGTTGAGAGGGGAGGAAAGGGTGGGAGCAGCTCATTGCTATGCTGTTGTTGCATGCCAAGGAATGGCTGATGAATACATAAAATGGTCTATCCCTGCAGGGCAAGGTTATCTCCCTGCTGCTGACCCTCAGTGAATTCCTCTGCTGAAGACAACCAACTGCTCCACTGAGCAGGAGGAGGAATTAGGAATCCTCTTCTGCTCAGCCTGAGCAAACAGCCCAAATCCGAGGGTGGTCCTGTCTCTGAAACGCCCCAGGCTTTGCAAACAGATGCAACATACAGAAATCACATTGCTCTGCTGCATGACAACCCCAACCAACAAGATATTAGAGTTAATAACCCTAAAAAACTCCTCTCCATGCGCATCTCTCTGTGATAACTTTGTTAACCCTATTAATCTCAATAGACTCAGTGAATTCCTTCTTGTTAAAGCCTTTCTTGTCTCCTGCTTCCTCTTTTATGAGGTGGAGAGTTACCCTCAGACTCTGTTCTGCAGCAGATCCTGTGCAGAGGTGATCTTCTTGTGAGGAAGATCCCACATTTCTCAAGACTTTAAATCCACTCCAGACCAAGTGTCAGTGTGGGTTTATCCAGGCAGAGGCTGTCAAGTAGCCCTGCTAATTGTTTCCATTATTTCTGAAGTGTTAGGTTTTGTATTTGTATCATGCTGCAAAATTCAGGTGGGTTGGTCACAGAGCTGTGAAGTGAGAAACCACCCATGGCTGGGTCCTTGTGCACATTCCACCATCCCTGTCCTGTCTGAGCACTTCTGCCTCCCAGCACATTGTATTTGAAAGTACCTAGGTAAAAGATTTTTTTCCTCTGTGTGGAGAGAGCCAATGGTCTCTGTTGAAAGGTGAAAAATGCTCTTTTTGGAGTCTTTTCCTGGTTACTTGCAGCTTTAAATGTCACGAGGAAGGGAGCAAATGAACCAGTTTCCATCCATCATTTGCCAGGAACTTGTAACCAGCACCAAATAGGATCATTTATCTGATGTATAAGAACCAAGTTTAACACAGCTCTGGAAGACCTCAGGACATTGATTTCTTCTGGTCTGGGATGGTCCAAATCTGTAGTTGACAGACTGGGCTTTGCAAAGCTGATCCACACAAACAAAACAAGGGATTATATTGGCTTCTTGTGCTCCTGAGAAACCTCTGGAAGAATCAGACATGGCTTTGAAGTTTGGTTCCACTTTGTTTGTCCCTGATCCCATTTGGTACCTTTTGAAGTTTCCTCTCATTGCTCCTCATTGATCAGCGACTGACAATAAAAAAGCAATATGTAAAAATATAAAATTATATATGGGGGTTTACATTAACTTATCTATGTATTTATCTACATATTTGTATATAAAATATGTATTTGTATATAAATATATGGGTATTTTAAATGAGGCTTTAAAGAGTTCCTACTGCCTGCCTAAAAATCAAAATATGTTTAGGGAAAATGCAAAATTATAATTTCTTGTGACAGTAAAGTTATGTTTATTTAACCTATTTCCTGTGCTGGCTTTCAAGTCTTATCCTGCAGAAAATGCTTTGCCAATGCTTTATCATATTTTCACAACTTGGACTTTAAAGAAAGTGATCATCCCTGAGCTATTTTTTTTTTCAGATCTTCAGAAACTTTAAATAGCATTTTCTGCCTTAATCACAAAACCAGTTAAGCACTATCTGACTAAATGCGTGAGCAGAAATATCATTTTGTTCAAGCTTTTAAACTCTCCTTGTCAACAAATGATTTGAGCATCTCTGCAGAGTGTACTGTCACTTCTCTGCCATCTGTCATCCATCACTTTTTCTCTCTTTTTCCCCAAGGAGAAATGTCAATTGCTGATTTATATTTCATGTTTTCCTTTACAAAAGAAAATCCTGTTAGGATACAAATAAATTTTGTAACTCTTACTCAACTTCTCAGATGCCATTAATTGTTCTCTTCCAGGCACTATGTAATCCCTTCCTACTGACATATTCTGGTTTTCTCCCTTTTTTATAATTTTATTTTAGGAAGCCATACCTTCTGCTCACTTGAAAGTAAGGAAAGTATAAACAAGTTTCAGCAAAAGTACTAATTGTTTGTTGGTGCTGCTGGGAAGATGTGGAATCAAAGATCTGTGGATTATTCTAAATTAGAGGAGACAAACATTATTATAATTTTGCATGTCTAGGGCAGCCTAATACTCACAAGATTTGCTTTTGGAAAAAATATTTTATATCACCAGTGGCAAACCATTTCCAATCAGCTCTCACACACTCTGGGATAAGGGATGGCACATGGGCAGACCAGAACAGCTGACATGTTCAGACAGAGACAGAATTAAGATTCCCTTTTGATTTTAAATCTAAGAAAGAAGAGAGGGAAGAGATGGTTTTACTGCTGTGTATTTAAATGGATCAATTTACATCCATTTAAATCCACTGTCTGTCCAGTCTCTTCATATAAGTAGGAAAATGCTGATTTTCTACACATGGAAAACCATTATTAATTTTGAACCAGAGGACCTGTTCATCAGTTTTTGGCTCAAAAAGTGTAGTGATGGTGTTTGACCTTCCCTTCTCCTTGGATGCTCCTGATGAGCTTCCTGTTATCTGGCTTGGAGCCCTGTGGGACAAGCAGTGACAAAGGAAAAGGCACCTGGTGCCAGAGGGAAACACCACAGGGGGCTGTACTGGAGAGGCAGATTCAGGGGGAGGGTTGGAAACCTCTCTGAAACCCTCCACGCTTTCACTGCCCTGGAATTGTGTGGGAACTGGAGGGATCTCAGATGCAGGCAATGCTTTTCCAGCAAGGCTGCCCCACTGCAGTGACCATGAGAAGGAAAGCCAGGCTGGTGGTGGCTTGTGGTGGACTTTTCCCTTTCAGGACTGTAGAGCAGGGTTTGGAAACTGCCAGAAATGTTGGGCCCAGTTTATACTACACTCAAAGGAAGATTTACGCTTCTGAGAGAAGAAAGTTTTGGACACAGCTGGTAAAGAACCCAATTTGAAAATTGTAATAGTTGCCATATGTTTATTTCTTCTCCATCTGCTTTTTGATCACTTCTCTCCAGCTCTGGAGAGTCTTCAGCTAATGGCTAGGATTTTCACTTTAGCTTAGAAAAGCTGATGGTTTCAAGATTTAATTAAAAGCAGCACATGTAATGATTTAAGTGCCTCCCATTGCACAGGGAGGTACCCACACCAAACCACTGCTGTAGGGGAAATGGTGCTGCTCCAGCTTTGGAAGAGCCCTGGCTTGGATCAGCAGCTGTGGTTGTGGCTACAGGGTGAAATGGACACTCAGGAGTGATTATTTACAGCCCCCCTCCCCTAGCTCACATTTCTACCTTTCTTGAAAAACACTAATTTATCTTCTGTTTAAACGCCATAAAGAGAAGCTCAGTCCCTGGGGAAGCTCTGGTAAGCTCCTGTTGGATCCCCATGGTGGGATTCACTAGGAAAGGGTCACCCAAGGCCCTGTGCCCCTCACAGCCCTTCCATGAGCATTTTCCCATTAAACCAGGATTACTGTGGTGAATTGTGCAATTGGATTTTTGAGCTGAGCGTCTTCAGGAGAAAGAGGCACAATGCAAAGCTGCATAACAGATGAATAATTTCAACAGAAAAATGTAACACATTGCCCAGAGGAGCCTGGTGATGTCATTTACCTCATTTCCCCTGTGCCTGAGATGTTGTGCTGCTTCCAGCAAAAGGTGAAAGTCTGCTCACCCCTCCGCATCCCTGTGCACCACAAATTAGATCCAGATGAAGCTGACTTTGATTTAAACACCCTTGTAGGAGGAACATCGGCGAGCTAATTAAACTTGCAGCAGTTCACCTTTGTGAGACCTTAATTAGCTGAGATACTGCCTTCTCTATATTTATCTTGTGTGTCTTGCAGAGATGTGTGTTGAGAGGGGGGTTGATTTGTGGGTTGTGTAACCACGAGTGTGCAAAAGCTCTTCAGTTCATCTCCCTGCAATGCTGGGTGTGGGGTGGTGTAGGACCAATGGTTAATTCTTTTTTTTTTTTAACATAGTTGCACCATGAGGTGTGTCAGTCACTCCCAGTGCTTGAATTGCTGGTGCATGTCCATTAAGGTCAGGTCACCTTTCATACATATCCTGAGAAAAGTCATTGTGCTCCCCTGTAATATTTTAAAAGTATGTAAAAGTCATGTAAGTTGCACAGACCACTGCAATTCTGGAAAAGAATTGCTTTAAAAGTACTTATATCACTGCCTTCCCCGAAAAATTCCAATGCTCTTGGAGAATACCTGGGAGCAGTCCATAATAGCGCAATAAATATTCATCAGGGCTTTGGTGGATGGCTTTGGAGAACTTCTAATTACCTCTAATTAGGCTTACAAAGCCTCCCTTGTGCACACTTAACTAGTTCAGACTTTTCTGGTTATCAGTTTTTTCCTCCCCTGAAGGGCAGCTCTGGGCTCTGCTCACACCTGGCATTGTCACACACAGCCAGGAGGAGAGATCCAGGGAAAGGAGCTGGGAAATTAAAACGGGAGACTTCGAGAAAGGGACTGTACTGCTGGAGGTGCCAAACCTGGGAAATGCAGGGAAATCCAGCTTCTTCCAAATCTCCCAAATCTGGGAAATGCAGGGAAATCCAGCTTCTTCTAGATCTGGGAAATGCAGGGAAATCCAGCTTCTTCTAAATCTGGGAAATGCAGGGAAATCCAGCTTCTTCTAGATCTGGGAAATGCAGGGAAATCCAGCTTCTTGTAAATCTGGGAAATGCAGGGAAATCCAGCTTCTTCCCAGCAGTGGGGAGAGCGTGCCTGGCACCTTGTGGGTGCAGAGCACAGCCTGAAAACATGGATCCTTGTGGAAATCATTGCTCTGCTTGGGACAACGTTGTGTTTTCCCAGGAATTAAATGTCCCAGGAGTGATGGTGGCCACTATTTGATTTATTGGTGATTTGGTGGCAGCAGCAGCCCAGCTCCCAGGAGGTGCTGTCAGCCCAACTTTCCAAGGGTCGGTACCCTCATCCACCCTGCAAGGGTCATCTCTAGTCTTGGCTGCCTTAAACGCTCTGCATCTTCATGGGAGATGGGGGTATACATTTCAATTTAAATTTTTGGTGCTGTGTTTTCCTAAATGTGGCATGTGAGGAGCAAGGCAAGCCTTGGCAGGGCTGGACAAGGTGATGTGGATAAAGGAAAAGGATGTGCATGGCTCTGAGCTCCCACTTTGGGACCAGCACTGCTGACCCCCTCGAATTCCACCTACTGAGAAATCCTTGCAGGGACCATTTTGCAGACATCCACTTTCCCATTTAATCGATTTTCATGGCTGACAGCTGGATTATTTGGGTAAAGATGTTTACATCTTGGATAATCACCAAGAAATTGAAGTGCTGACTAGAGTGAACCATCTCCTCAAACGTTTGGGGAATTGCTTGTAATCAGTTGTTGCCATGACTCTGGACACATTTCCCTGTATCCTAGCAATGATTGTCTCTGACTGAAGCTTTGGCTGCTACGTTTGGGATCCTGATGGAAATATTCCGACTCTCAGCTCCCTGCCTTCACTTGTGCCATCTCTTTCATGTCTGACCTCCTGCCCTGCTCCACAAAGCTGGTAACTTGCCTCAGGCAACGTAATTCCTTGCAACACAGCAATTTACACCTTGCTGAAATGATTGGGGTATTAGAATAACATCACTTCTGTGTGGGACCTGACTGGATTTTTAATAAACCATGTTGTGATCGGAGCTTACTGGCCACAACTCGCTGCCTTCCAAACTACTGCCGGTGAATTCCCCCTCAAAAGCCTCATTGATTTCTGCCTGCATAATTTATACATTTGTGTTTTCCTTCTGTGAATAGAGGACCAAACAATGGCAGTGCATTCAAGCAAATATCCCTCAATGAAACACTTTCATGACTTCCAAAGCACCTTTACTTGCAGGAGGAAAAATTAACAAACCCCAGCAATAAAAAAAATATTACTGTTGTGTGGGTTGTGTGGGTTGTCACACTTCTAGAAAACCGCATATTCCAGAGGAAAACAGGCCATGATGAGATAGGGCCAGAGGTTTGGCTTTCTCACCTAGTTTCCTCCTGGAATTCTGCAAGAGAGTCACTGGCTGAAAGTCAGAGGCTGAAAGCTGATGCTGGGGGAAGGGCTGATGTTCAGGGCTGCCAGGTTTTGGGGTTACACCACAGGGCTTGTGATGTCTCACCAACAGAACTGAAGGGAAATAAGTACCTAACAACCTCTGTTTTTTTCCCTTATAGCCGTAAAAAATCTTAGTCAGGAAGTGAAGTGTATGGTCTCTGTAGTATTGGGGTAGTAAGGATTGCAAAGAACCTCATACACACGTTTCATCCTATGATTTTAAAGAAAAACTCCTTCTCTTTGGACTATGACTCATGTTTGTGGGCGCTTTTTTATGTTAAGTGGTCAGCACTTTCTTTCTTGAACAAAAGAAGGCTCAGCTCAATGATTTGAGTGTTCATTAAGGACTGAGATGAGAAATCTCTCTCCATCAGAAAAGAGATGCCTCACAGGAGCCTCTTCTGCTGCAGGTGTTTGAATACATGGAGCAAAATGGCTCTTCAGCCCTGCAGCACAGCCTTTGTATTTGCTATTATAGTTGATTGATTTTTCACTCTGTGCTGCGTGGAGCTGTCTGTCTGATTTCCATTTGCAATCTCCATTGCTCAAGGAATTTATGGGTTACAGGACATATGCTGTATATTATATGATATATATCCAAAGCCATAGGATCAGACTCAACTGCTGCCACATAGGAACAGCTCTTTATCCACCAAATTTTTCATCCCACAAAATGGAAATAATCAATGATTTCAGTGTTGTCCTGTTCCAAGAACCTGGATTGATTCCCCTGCCAGTAACAGGATCATGACTAAGAATATTTGAGGATTGCAAATATTCTATTATAAGCACTTTCTGGATAGGCAGAGGGAATAATTTTTCATGCCCATCCTTCCTTTCTTTACACAAATTTAACTTCCTGCTGCAACCCACAAATTAGTCAGCTCCTCTCTGACTGCAGTAAAATGTTTTCATCGGGTTTGCTAGAAAATAATGTTACCACCAGCCTTGCTACTAACAGGGGGGTTTTGTTATTTCCTGCTCATTTAGCCACACCTGTTTTTGTGTAAAATAGTCTGGGAAGTCCAAACTATTTCAAAACTAAAATTATTTTTTAAAATTTTAATTAATTAACAGAATTAATTAAAAACTATTAGATTTTTAATTTCTCTCCTATTCCATAATGTCAAAATTTGAAAGAACAAATAACTTTTACTCCTGGTGGTGTGGATAGTCCAGAGGACATCAAGGAAAGTAAGTCAAGACATGCTGTGGTTTGTGAGGTGGGTTACAAAATGAAATATTCCAGTGTCCATGTCCCCAAAGTTCTATCCCTAGGTTATTCTCTATGGTTTGGCTGCATTTCCTTCCTCACAGATGAAAGGAGGTGGTTGATCCTTGTTCTTTGGGTGTACCTTGAGTGTGAGTAATCCCATGTGAGAGTTTCAAACCTGTGGAGCAGGAGATTACACAGGCCAAGAGTTGTGTTCCCCAAGGGAAGGAGACATTTGATTTCTAAACCCAGAGGCCACAGCTGGGAATGGGTTTTTATTCTTCCAAGTTCCATTCAGAGCTGAATGTGTGATCTGAAACCCATTTCCAGTTGGAAACATGCTACAGGAGATCAAAAGAGGAATATTTCATCCTCTCAGAGGATAAACTTTTATGTGTATTGCTCAGTGTATAAAATGCCTTCTTCCTGTTGAACAGTGAAATAAAAATGACATGACTGTTTCCATTTGCCAAGAGCATTTTCAGCCTGAGCCAGCCCAAAGGCACAACTTGGTATTTTCAAGTGTCAATCAAAGATGCTTTTCCTTCAGCTGGTGCAGGGTCCAACAATGGGCCATATGGGACACCAGTCTGTGCCAAAAGAAGAAGAATAGAATCAGGAATAAAATATGTCAAAGTATCTTCATGCTAATTCCAAGCTCTACAGTCATCATGATGGGAGTTGCTGTAGCCATGCCAGGCCAATCATCTTGCTTGGCAAAATTAGAAGCAGTCCAGGTAAAAATATCCCTGAACTTTTGGATGCTTAGAGTGGCAGGATGAGGCCTAAAGACATAATGATAAATTGTTTTTGTAGGAAAGTGCAAAAAATAACTGAGTTCCTGAATAGCATGAGACTGATGTGGTTTTCTGACAATACTTTGGTGGGCATGGTCCAGATTTCCAAAGATATCCAGGCACTTGAAATCAAGTGTTTGTGTTCCTCTACTCTGACTGAGCAGTGAGTAGTGCTGTAAATAACTGCTGTGCAAATACAAGAGTTGTACACGGATCTGAAGGAAAGGCCAGTGTGTTGTTAGCATGCAGGACAAGAAGCTGTAATTTTAGATGAAAACACTATATTTTTGGGGAAATCAGTGGGAAATGGGTGCCTTTTGGAAAAAAACATCCTCTTAATCAACAACACTGTTGTGATCCAGAAAACTGTGGGAGTAACAGATGGCTGATGTTTCTTTTTGTGTGGGCCAGTCGGCAGGAAAATAATAGAAGCCCGTGTCTTAATGAGCAGAGAGAAGATGGGAGCCTGAAGGTACCAGAAACGTGGGAGGAGGATGCAGACAAATCAGGCTCTGCCTTCCTGGTTATCCAAAACCTTTCTCATCTGTTGCACAAAAAGAGATGTGAAGGGGAAAAGGATCTTTGGCCCTAATCCAGACTTAGGACACCTTTTTTCTGGAGCTCTTGGATTGTCCCCTCTCCACCTTCCCAGGTGCACACTAGGGAGAGGCAGCACCCTCAGCACATACCAATGTGGTGAGTGTGGCCACAGCTTGTCTGCAGCCATAAACGATGATGCTCTGAATCCTCTTTATTATTATTTTTTTTTAACTTTGAACATAGACTTTATAGTAGGTATGAAAAGCATCTCAACTGGCTTGATCATAGCTAAACGACCAGACAGGATGGTAGCATCTCAGCAGCTTCCAATTCCAAAAATTCACTAAGAAACACCACCTTTCCTTTCCTGTTTGTGCAGCATTTCTGAAGATTCACATCCTAAGACTGTCTGTAAGCTATATATGAATGAATCCAGCAAATAAAGAAATTGATGGAAAAATGAAAAAGCTGGAAAAGAACTGCCACTACAACATCTACTGCAGGAAGATTTTGGACAGTGCTTAAGGAAGTCTAAACATGAGAGTTTTTTCATCCCAGCTCTTTCTAAATTAAGGAAGAAAACAAATGCTATTGAACTCTGGAAATCAGAAATCAGAGTTTCAGGGTTGCTTCCAAAGCTGTGGGAAAGCTGCCCTCATTTACCACACAAGCAAGGCAGGACCCTGGTGCCAATGAGTGGGAGCCAGTTACTACTCAACTATAATTGAGATTTAAGAGCTATCATTTCCTATTGGTTAACCAAGGAAATATTTATGGCCAAAGCTTCGTGCCAAGCACAATATTTATGACCAAGTTTTTACCACTGGCTGCATTTTTTTTAATGCTGATTTTTGCACAGAGGACACAGATCACATCCACACTGGGCATGAAAATGAAGGCTGAAGTCATCAAGATAGAGCCTGGAGTAGGGTCTATCTCTGGCAAAACTCATGTCTGTCTTCACAGCAGCCTTGGTGAGGGCTCTTGAGGTATTTGAGGTTCAGATCACCCTCCTCTCCATGCCTGGCTAAAATATCCTCTGTTCAGGGATCTGAGCCTGGCATGGGAATTGTTCTAGGTCATGCCTGTGCAGTGGCATCAGGAGCTTCAAATCAGGGACCTCCTGAGCTCCACTGATGCAAACAGGGGTGGCTGGAGAAGCTCCCAGCTCCTGCTCTCCAGATGGATGTGCAGGTCCTGCACCTGACCCTCACAGCCTGGGCTGGGTTTATGACACTTCCCATCATCAAGCCAGGAGCTCAGGGGAGGTTGTAACTTGCTCAGTCACCTCATCTAGCTAATTACAGCCTGTTCTCATGAGCCCTGGCTTTGCCTGTAGCCTGCAGCACCCTCAGACAGGTTTGCACTGGCTGGGAAGTTGTGATCTGTTGCTGGAGCTGACTGGGGAGAGGAAAGGATTTGTCAGTCACTCAGCTCCAGATTTGTACAGTGAGTAAATTGGGCAGTGTTTGCCCTCTGGTGAGGAAGGACAAGAGCCTAATTTAGAACCACAAAGCTGAGCAGTGAAAGCAAAGCTATCCTTGGAGAACAAACTTGTCTGAAGAAACATGCTTGAGTTCTCTAATTTAAAAATCCATCTTTGTAGATCTTAAGAGAAGTGAAAGCTGCCTCCTTGCTCTTTATGGGCTCTTTACAATGGAGTCTGGCATTTACAAATAAGATGTAGAGGTTCATCTGATCTGTAACATGAGCCCTTTAATAGTTGTAGAGCTGGAAGTCTTAATGAGGCCATGACTTTCTGCTTTGCTTCATTTCCTCCTTCAATGCTTGGCTCACTTTGTTTGTTGCTTTGTTTAAGTCCAGCCAGAACCACAAATCCTCCTGTTGCTTCATTAATAAAGACCCTTATTCAGAAATTCCCAGGATATGCCTGAGTGAGCAACAGGAAGAAGAGAAATCCAGAGAGGAAGAAATGTGTGGATTATTGTGTTTTGTTGGCATGATGAGTCATTGGTCAGACAAAAAGAGAATCAATGTGTTGCTGTGGAGGACAGAGGTGGGAACAAGTCTGGAGACAGAAGGAATGAGAGAATTCCCCCTGCTCTCCATCAGCACAGGCTGTTCATGGTAAATACTACTGGATTCTCCCCAGAGCTTCGTTATGGAGTTAATCCTGCAAGGTTCTGAGCTCCCTTAGCTCCCAGCCTGGCAATGCGTGAGAATTCCAAGGTAACACAAAAGGTTAATGCATGAGGGCTCTTGTGCTGGGGTTCAAATCCTAATGAGCACACAGAGAGGAGGGGGAGATGCAGCATTAGCCACACTGCCCTGCTCTGGAGTGTGCATGTCTGTGCTCCAGCCCACTGAGCATCTCCTCGTGGATGGGCTGCCCTGGCTCAGCACTGGGTGGGGGGGGCCTGGATGCCTTGGAGTGGCTGCCTAGAACAGAGCTAGACAGGATTAAGAGAGTAAAACAGGTATTTATTGAAGGCCTTCAATAGGTACACCTTGGGCAGTCAGAAGCCTCCGAGAGGGGCTACGGCCAAGATGGACAATGGTCACGAGTTTTTCACACAGTTGTAAGTTTGGTCCATTTACATATCAGGGGTTAATCCTCCAATTACAGCTTCAGGTAATGAAGTCATATACCCCCAGTTTGCTCCCCCCACAACTTACTTTTTGTTTACATTTCTCAGGGCCTGAAACAGTAGGGTGTCCTTGAGTTTCAAGCCCAGAGAGGAATTGTTTCACCTGAATAAAATAGGAAGGCAGTAACTAACAGGCTATGGAGCTTTAGATTTATACACCAAAGAAGTACAGGATCTGAAAAATATAAAAGCTAAAATCCTAAGGCATCACCCTGAACTGGACAATGTGTGCCTGTGGTGTCCCAAGTACCCAGGGCTCTGTGCACCACTGTGTGCACCCAGAGAGGGACACTGCTCTGCAGGGGAATCCCGTGGGAGGTGCAGCTTTGGAGCATCTCAGACCTGTTGGCACAGCTGGGTTCTCCCTGGGGGTGAGGTTTAGCAAAGCCATGGCACTGCCTTTGTCTGCAGGGCCTGGTCAGTGCCACCAGGGTGCTCCAGGAAATAATAAGAGGATATGGTAGAATTCTGTGGCTGAAACAAATCCACTCCATAGCCAGCTTCCAAGAAGACAAGAAGCCTTGGAAAAGCCTGGGCTCCATAATTATATCTACTGCTTTGGAAATAATAATTCCTACATTTAGAGGCAGCAACTCTCCCTCCTCTCTATGTGCTCATTAGGATTTGAATCCTTTTACATTCCTACGGTGTTGTTTTACTCTTGTTCTCACTCCTGTGCAGGTGTCTCAGCTCCCCTGCATGGCCATAAGTCTTTCACACAGTAAAAAAATCTTTAATTTAGTTAAAAATGTCTTTCAAAGCATTCTTTCACTTCAGAAAGAAACTGAAATGAATATTAATAAATCAGAGTCACTCTTGAGAGGCCAGCAGTACCTCGCAGGTTTCCCCAGAGGCAGATGGAGCCTGCTCTGCTCAGAAACAGCCCTGCACATCCCTCTGCTCTGCTCATTTCTGTGCACTTTTCACTGAAAGGAGATCTCTCCCCTTTCACTGTGGGTTTTCTTCCTTCTGCTTTTGCTCCACCTGAAGTCTCTGTTGGTGACAAAGCAGTTAGGAACAGGAGAGGGAAATCTTTTTCACAGGAACAGAGAGAGAAGGAAACAAATCCCGCTCCCCTTTGAATGCAAAGCTGGTGTTTCTCAAGCATTCCATTAACCTGAGCTGTTCCTGATGCCAAGCCCAAATGGGCAGTGGGTAAGGAGATATTATCATTATAATGTCTCACTCTTGTAGATTTAAACATCCCGATGACATTTTACAAAATAAACAGAGGTCAAGGGCTTGCCCTGGAGAGCTGGCTGTGACATCCAAGACAAGATCATGGAGAGAGAGCAAATTCAAAGGAAATGTGCAGTCCTGGATTCCCTGGCAGTGCAGCAGCTTCTGCCTCCTTGAGCAGCTGAGTTTTTTCAATATTGAATGAGGCAGGAGAGGGGGCTTAGGCACAGTTTATGTGCAGGCACCCACCTCTGAGGGACCTTCAGTCCACTTCTGCCAGTGTCTTTTATAGAATAAAAATAATTTGAGAAAGGTTTAAAGTAGCAAGAGATTTACAGGAGTGCAGAATGCAAGAAGGCACAGTCAAGACTTACCAGATCCTTGCAAAATCATGGCATTCTACTAAATGGCTCAAAACTGAGCTTGTTACTGGCTTGCCCTTTTTCCAAGGACAAGTCTGAGATTTCACTGGAAACCTTAGGGAAACACTGCCTTGTTTCTGTTTTGTTCAGTCTAGAATCTTCAATAACTGGGATGTTTGAATCAGCTTTTGTGAACATCTGGATCACCCAAATGATCCACGTCCTTTTTGGACAAAGGAAGATAATAATGAGGAGAGCCGGGTCCCAGTAAATCAGGCTGGAGTTGCAGCTTTCTGCACAATTAAAAAAAATAATTAAAACCTTTAAATGACATCTTTTGTTCCAGTCAGAGTCCCTTGCACATGTACCAGTGGAAGTCATCGCCTTCCAAATTCACACAGGAGCTGATGGAAATTTTGTTATGGGCCAGTGATGCAGAAAGAAACTGGTGGTGAGATTTAACAAGGTCACTGCAAGGCACAGAAACCACTGTAAAATATGCTCATTCCACACATGGCCAGCGAGGTGAGGGATAAACGTTTCACTCATAGGAAATAGTGATTTACGATTAATTTCCAAAAGAAGGAAATCCTTTTTTAATCAAAATAATTTATAGGGTTAATCTAAAGGCAGTGTTTGCTCACCAGCATGGAAAGCCAGGCAAGGTGAAGATGGATGGGGTTTGTCCATGGGATTTGAATCAGCTCTGCACAGAAGGGGCTGTAGTCAAGGATACCTGTATTATTTATGGCCAAGGTTTTCAGAAGGGAATAGTTGATCTTGCATCCCTTGGGTTTGGCTGCTCAGTGTGTGACCTGTGCAGAGCACAAGCCTCACTGAAAAATGGCCTTTAGAAATCCTATTCCCCACTATTTCTTGTGTTTGGTGCTCGTGGCTGGATGTAGGTGGACAGAAACCCAGGATTCCCTCACTGAATGCTGCTGGGTCAGAGCTGAGCAGAGCTGGACATGACAAGGGGTACAAGAACCTGCAGACTTCAGATTCCACAGGGAAAAGGTGTTTAAAGAAATGCTAGGAGGTTTTTAGTAGTTGTTTTTGGGGATGTGTGGCTGCAGTAGGAGACAGAGTGATGTTGTTTTGCTGTTTTAACCCTGGTGAGGAGTGATTGCCCCTCTGCTCCCCCTCCCCTCTTGGAGGTGCTCAGAGCTGCACAGGACCTGGCTCTCAGGATGTATCCCACGCTTCAGCTCCGAGTTAATTTGATCTCACATCTGCTGCTTATTAAATTAATGCTGCATGGTTCCCTGGAATGAGCACTATAGATTTTTATAGCATATCACAGGTGCTCAGGGTGCTGCAGTGAGGGTCAGGACCCCGAAAGCCAAGCAGGACACTGTACAGGAATCCATAAAGTGGGAAAATAGGGTGTGATTTGTCACTGGAAGGGCTGACAATTGTTGAGGAAGAGATGAGATAAGAAAAACAAGACAAGTCGAGTTTGGTACTACAGTGATGTTATTTATAATCTCACTACAGACCTATTTTCTCTTGTGACTTTAATCCTCCCCATTTGCAGTGAGCAATCTATTATATTGGAAGATATCTGAGATGCTTTGGGAGTAGGGAAAGTATTATACATAAAATATGTGGCTAATATTATTAGAACAGACTCTGATTAATTTTGCAGCTGGCAACATTACCCCTGCCTGAAAATTAAATCCATTTGCTATCCGTGTGGAAGTAATTGTGTTAATATCAAAGCTAGTTTTGAAATGAAATGGGGAGAGTTCCACTCCATGTCTCCCATGCAAGGAAACAGGGATGTGAGATGAAGAGCTGGAGTAATAATTCCTTGCTAACACAAGCAGTTATCCTTTCTTCCACCAAATTTGCAAGACTTCAATAGAGTTTTTTGTGAGGTATTTAATGTACATTCAAACATATAGATAAATCCAAGTGATCTTGTCTCAGTCTCACCCCTGTATTTGTACTACATGTTTGTACAGCACCAAGCACAGCAGAGCCCTCTTCTCCTGGGCAGGTTCATCACCCCAGTAATTATTGACAGCAAAGATACGTGCCCAAGCCAGAAATATCTCAGTCTAATTACACTGGAGTGATTTTGAAAAGCAGTTGGACGAGATTAAAGAGACAGCTTTCGTTAATTAAGAACTGTTTGGGCTTCCGGTGCTATAAAGATCCCAGCTGGCCCCATATGCACCTCTGGCTGCAGCTGGGCTCTGCATCTCCCCCTTTATTTCTCCTGCAAAAGTTTTCCTCCCTGCAGCCTGTTTGCTGGAGCGCAGATTCTCTCCTCCTCCTCCTCCTCCTCCTCCTCCTCCTAAGCAGGAGGTGGGCAGGTCTGACTACATTAAATATACAAACACGCTGTGCTCACTCTCTGCTCCAGAGGCATCATCGGTGGCCCGTCAGCAGCAAAACCCGAGCACAGGCTGCCCAAGGGCTGGGGGAAGGCTGAAAGCAGCAGCAGCAACAGCAGCAAAGAATCCAGCAGCCAAGAGCCCCGTAGGAAAGGGGAGAGGAGCAGCAGGAGAGCCCAGCGAGGTTGGGCACCCTGGGCTCTCACAGGAGCTCCCTGCAGCCCTGGCACATCACTGTGAGTAAACGAGAGCAGCGTCCCAGCACAGAGCATCCTTCGAGGGAGAAGAGCTGGAGAGCACTCACAAGAGAGAAGAAAAAAAAACAACAAACAAAGCACCAGCTGCTCTCCCTTCCCAGAGGGAGAGAGAGCGAAAGGAGTTTAGGGGAATGAACCTGGAGGATCCAGAGACTCAGAGCGGAAAAGTTGCCCTGACGGGAGACTCTGCACACTGAAGCTCTGCTCCACGATGGGATTTCTCGTGCCTAAGCGAAACCTCCTCCTGCTGCTGTGTGCCAGCATTTTCCCCGGTAAGTTTGAGAAAGCTCTTCTCCCCTTGCTCTGCTCTTTAGCTCTTTTCTCCCTTATCCCTCTCAAAGACACACTGCAGGGACCAGCCCCTGTCAACAGGGAATTTCCCTGACTCCTCCACCCTTCTGCCCCACCATTTCTGGTGCCCTGAGCATCAGCCTCTGCTGAGCAGGGCTTTGCCTTTATTTTCTGCTCCTTGTCTGATTTGATGGAGAAAGGGTTAGTGCCATGGTGGGAAGGGGACAGGAGGGAGAATCCAGACTGGGGCTCAGCATCCTGCTTCTTGCCTGGGCTTTTCTTCCCTGGGTAAAGTGTGTTAATGTGTCTCGGGGCTACAGCTCCGGCTGGGCAGAGCACAGCCAGCGCTCAGCTAATGCTTCCCTTTGTATAATCCAGGGCAGCTAAAGACTAAGTAGAAGCCATATTCCACGAGGGACGTGGGGACAGCCCCCGGCTCCCTCTCCCCTCTGTCTGGTACAGCCGGCACAGGAGCGCAGCTCCTCCGACAGCCTCTGGATGAAACGTGGCTTCAATTTTTAACAACCACCAGGCATCTCTGACAGCTCCTGGAGCCTACGTGCGGGGTCAGGGCTGCTCCTTGCAGCCTCCAACTTTTAAAGTTATGCCTGAGCAAAACTGGGATCTTGTTATCCAACTTGTGCTCTCCACCATCCTCTTCCTTCTCCCATTGTTTTTGTGAAATATCCACTAAGCAGGTTAAAGAGCTGAATTTCAGTCTGCCTTTTTTTTTCCTAATAGATGTAATGCCAGTTTTTTATGTGTAAATCTAATCCAAAATCCCTATGTCCTAGCAGGAGGCTGCTTTTTCCTTTTTGGTTTGCCCTCCTAGCATCCCTCTTCCCTGCTTGCAGACTCCGGTGCTAGAAACTTGCCACAAAGTGGCCATAAAAATTAGAGCAGATTCAGGGGAGAATGGCTCATGAAGTGTGTTCTATATGCTATTACTGGTGCCCCCACTTTCTTCAGACCAACGCTGCTCTGTAATAGTGGGTGAATAGAGTGAGGAATACCTGGCAATGTTGAGGATAGAGGGGAGACAAATCACCTGAGCAGTATCACCCTCCTGTGTATCCCCAAGCTGTGGTTTGCTGGAGTTTCCCTCCGGAGAAAGCTCCAGCTATACCAGCCCATGGACCTGCAGCTGTTTCATTCCTTTCCCACAGCCTTTGGCCACGTGGAGACCCGAGCCCACGCCGAGGAGAGGCTCCTGAAGAAACTCTTCTCTGGTTATAACAAGTGGTCCCGTCCCGTGGCCAACATCTCGGACGTGGTCCTGGTCCGCTTCGGGCTGTCCATCGCCCAGCTCATCGATGTTGTAAGTGCAGCCTCTTTGTGCAACAAAGGCCAAAATTAGCTAGGCTGGGCCCAGGGAGAGGCTCCTGGTGTGTGTGGGCTTTACTGGCTGATCCAGGGTTAGGTTGGGAAGGCTCTGCCCTCAGCAGAGAACCGCGATCATGCAGACAGAGCTGGTGGAACACGGGGGGGCTCATGTGAGTAGCTGGATCGTCAAACTGGATCCTTTACTCTTCATTTACTACAGGCAAAATCCCAAATTCCCTGTCAAAACCCATGGGACTGATCACAGCAGGGCAGTGGAGCCGCTGGTATAAACACCAGAGAATTCTGGCAAAAGAATAAATCAAATACCTAATTTGGAATTTGAGCCATGATCATTAATATGAATTTACACAAGCTAATAGGGACGGTGCTTTGCACGCCTTGGAAAGAGAGATTGCCTGAAGAGGTTCCTGAAAATGAAAGTTTTGAGGGTTTTTGACTAATCTGGCAGATATTAACAAGAAAATTCTTTCTGGGTGTTTGGTCAGATAGAAGTCACACATGCAAACTGTATATGCCCTGTGCAAAACAGAGTCTGCACACAGACTGATGTGCACTGAAACAGTATTTATGGGATTATTCTGGCACAGTGTGTTGGGGTCAAGTGCTGGACAAAGGAGGTCCCTGCAGGGCTGCAGATGCCAGACACACTCACAGGCTTTAGAGCTTGTGCAGATCTTGCTCCTGCATTTTTCTCCTTGCTGTCCCTGTTTGCATGTGGCATTTCCCAGGACAGTGTCTGTGCAGCTGCACACACTTTGAGCAGGTATTGGGCTGACTTTCATAGAATGGTTGGGGTTGGAAGGGACTTTTAAAAGCCATCTTGTCCAAACCCCTTGTTTTTCAGAAGAGGGGACTCCCTGTCATTTTTACTGTAGTCATGTGGCAGAACGAAAGGGATGATACTGCCCCAGCCCTGGAAGTGTTCAAGGCCAGGGTGGATGAGGCTTTGATCAGCCTGGTCTGGTGGAAGGTGTCGGAGAGGGTTGGACCTGGATGAGCTTTGAAGCCTCTTCCAATACAAACCCTTCTGTGATTTCTGTGATCATGGAAAGAATAATGCAACCTAAAGACATTACTGGTGTGGGACAATCCTAACAGATGGCTCTCCACACAGTTTTATATTTTGAAATCAGATTTTTGAGATGAAAAGGAAACAGCTGAGATGGTTCAGGTGTTGGGGAATCAAAGACACCAGTTGCTGGAGACTCTCATCTCCTCATGCAGAAGGCATCCACTTCCAGCTTTGCAGCACAGCAATGGTCTCCCATTCCCCTCCTTGCTCTTACGTCAGCCTGAGGGATCCGGGGCTGTTTGCAGTTGCTAATGTTGAAGTTGCATGGTTCTCATCTGAATAATTGATAAGACTAAAGATAAGACATTAGTGGCTGTGGAGGCATGAGAGAGACTTTCCATTATGCAGCTGCTGAATTGTGGAAGAGGGGGGATCGATACACCTGCTCCACAGAGCTTTCCCAGTTTACTTAAGAAAAATTAATCTTCTTAAAACCATGTCCGTGGTTAGAAGGGCAGCTTGCAGGCAGAGCTGTGCTGGGACCTGTGGGCATGGCAGGAGGAGGGCTCTCACCCCTCCTGCCCCAGTCTGTGACTAGGGACACTCCTGCCACCACTGTGGCTCTTCAGCTCCTCTCCCTCTTCCTGACAGTGACAGTTTTGGTGCAGACCCTGCTGCAATTGTTAGACACAACGCTCAGCTCCCAACGACAAGGAGTCTGAAAGGGAAATCAGAGCTGTATTCAAACCCCAGCTCCTGCTCACAACAGCTGGGGGCAGGGGAACAGAAATCAATGGGGAACTCTACATTCCTGCATGTCCTTACCTCACCCTGGATTGCTGAGGGTTTTCTGACACCAGGAATAAGGAGGGAGAGGTCAAATACACGTCCAGGAGCAGCCACCGAGAGACACACTTGGGCTGCTGTGCCTGTGAGTCTGCAGGAGCTCACGTGCTGTGCTCACCTTGAGAGAAGGGGCCAGGCAGTGCAACACCCCCATGGCTGTGGAGTCACTGCTGGGCTGGCTCCGTGAGGAGCATCCAGCTGAGGAAGAACTTGGCCATTATCACATTGCAAACCCCTCTCAGGTAATCCCGTGGGACTGGAGCTGTGCTTCACTCAGCTCAGGAGGATGGTGTGGTTGGTGATGGGCAGGAACTTCCACCAAGGGTGGTTTCAGGGAGGAGAATTCCAGGAAAAGGCAGCACGTGCTACACCAGGATGTCCCAGGCAGGGGCTGTGGTGGAGACCTTCATGTGCTTGAATTGCAAAGTGGTAAGAGAAGCAGGTTCTCAAGGACTAGTCCAGGTCATGGCATTCTTCATCTCCCACCAGCACCGAAAGAAGCAGCTGGATGTTTTCTTTCCCTTTGTTTCTCACTGGAGTGTTTTTGTATTCCTCCTTCCTCCATGTGCTTCTGGTCCCTAACCCCAGAGCAGAGAATCTCTGCTCAGGTGTTACATCTGGTGCCACAACAGCAACGAGGAGGCTCAGGGAGGAGGAGGCAGAGCTCCCCCCAAACTTCCTGGGTTTTAATGTTCACAATCAATCCTGAACTGCCACAAGACCAAGGTTAATGATGAGCAGTTTGCTGTCAGCTGGGCTCTGCCAGCTCAGCTGGGTTTGATGCCAACCCAGGCAAGAGACAAAAAACCCCACACAAATAAACCCTGAGCTCTGGTGGGACACTTCAGTCAGAGCAGCACTAGGCTCTGTCCCATGTAATTCATCTGAGTCACTTACAGAGGGCACAAAAGGCAAGCAGCAAACAGTAATTAACTCTACTGCAGTGCTGCCAGCATTATAAATGCCTGACATTATTTAAATATGTATATACAGTCCTACTTTTCCATGCTATTTGTGCATAGAAAGTCTACCCATTGATGGAAATACACCAGGCTGCTCAAGAATTCCATGTCATTCCATGCTGACATGGAGCAGCTGGGGTTTGTTCAGAAAACCCAGTCCATAGTGCCACAAGCTCATGTATTTGGTAGAAGGAGAAATGGTGCTGAGCTTCTTTTTTCCAGAACTGTGTCCATGGGTAATGTTTCACAGGAGAACACCCTTGCAGATGAAGCTGAGCACTGGAATCCACCACACGTGTGAGTCAGGGTTTAAATATCCATCACTCCCCTCCTTCAGTGCTCAGGTCAAAGGCAGGCTGGGGAGCTTTTTCCTCTACCTGGTATCATCATCCCAGGCTGAATCCATCAGCACTGAGTAAAATCCCAATAAATTCCAGTCCATCTGCTCACAGGATTGCTTAGGTGCAGGCTCAGCTGTTCAGTGGTATCACACCAGCTGTGCCCTGTCCCATGTCAAATGACAGAAACATCTGCTTTTTATTTCCAAGACAGAACTTACATTTATTGCAGAGGTGATTTGTAATTACATAAGTGAAATACAATTAAGGGAAATTAAGAGGGTTCTTTGGGCCTCTTAATCTGCTGCTGTAACCAATATCTGATCTTGCATTTCAGGATGAGAAAAATCAAATGATGACCAC
Organism: Hypocryptadius cinnamomeus; assembly: GCA_013400635.1. Lineage (NCBI taxonomy): Eukaryota > Metazoa > Chordata > Aves > Passeriformes > Zosteropidae > Hypocryptadius > Hypocryptadius cinnamomeus. The sequence continues at coordinate 54,550 of VYZP01049894.1, read as the reverse complement.
GAATGTGTGGGTGAAACAGGTGGGTGCCCCCAAATATGTGGTTTTCCATGTTTCTTTTCAGTTTTTCTGCTGAGCTCTCCCAGCTTTGTAACCACCTCATTTTTGGCAGGAGTGGCATGACTACAAGCTGCGCTGGGACCCCCAGGAATATGAAAATGTCACCTCCATCCGAATCCCCTCGGAGCTCATCTGGAGGCCAGACATTGTCCTTTACAACAAGTGAGTGTGAGCACTGTGACCAGAGGGCAAACCCATCCTTGCAAATTTTCTCTGTCTATGAAGTCAAAATATTTCCTGCAATAATTCCACTTTATTTTGTTCTCTGTGGTCAGAGTTCATGTAGATTCTATACCATGCCTTAAAAGACATGACTGACATTCATCACAAGGGCTTTGCTCTCCTGATGATCCGTCCTCTGGGCAGCCAGTTTTGTTTTCTGGGGATGCCAGGTATTGTTTTCTCTTCACATGTCAGATGCACAATTAAGCTGGATTTGAGCTTTCAGTCCTCTTCAATTTCATTTCACCCAGGAGCTCTCCCCTAATTCATCACCATCAACTGGAAAAGCCAATTACTGATGATGGGCTTAAATAAGGAAAATATGCTGAAACACGTCAGGCTTGTGCATCTACAAACAGGGGTTTCAGGTCAGCTAAATACCATTCTGGAACGATTCCTAAATTGGTATTTGTTCCTCATTGCAGATACTTGGAATCTGTTCTTGTAAGGACACTTCCTAGGGAGGAGGTTGTGGTTTTCTTTCTTTCCTTTGGAGCCTGTTGATATTCTTAGAAATGCTGCCCAAGTGCCAAGGCTGTTTTCTCCCTGGAGCCCCCACTACAGCTCTCCAGTCTCCCAGGATGTCAGATATCCCAGTTCCCCACCCCAGCACAGACCCCAGAGAAAGCACTTGCTGCAGGCATCAAAGAAAAGCATCTTTGCATGTGGCTGACACTCAGAGAAAACCCTCACAGCAGCAGCCAGGCTTGGTTTTAATAAACAGTTGCCTGGTTCTAGCTTGATATGATTTTGCTTCTGTTTAAAAACCAAAATAAATGGCTGAAGCTGGAATCTGCCCAGGGGAGCTTTGGAGACTACAGGGGCTGTTATCTTTCCCATTAGCTCATTCTGGATCCTCAGTGGTGTGGAGTGATTGCAAACCTCTCAGAAATCACCACATCCTCACTGAGCACCTTTCAGAGACCAGCCCAATGGAAATTATTCATTCAGAGGCACTTGGACCTTCCTGCCCTCCAGAGCCACACTCTGAACATGAATATTGCATCAAAAGTGCCTCACTTGGCAGCCAAGAAAGGTGTTCACAGCTTCCACTGTAAAGAAAAAATAATGTCCTTGTCATTCTCATTGTTTAATTAATGACAATGGCAAGGATTATTATTTTTGGAGCTTCTGGTGGTTGTTGTGGTGGACCATGGAGCCAAAGGAAATGACGTGGCACAAATCCCCGTGCCACCTTTGTGAGTCAAACCATCCTTTTGCTGGAGCTACTGGCACAGAAGGACCTGATGTGTCACCTCTGCTTCCTCTCCCTTGGCTCAGTAGGGTTGATGAGGATGGTGCATGCAAGGAGGGGCCAGGAAATAAGGAACCACAGAATGACAGAATGGTTTGGGATGAAAAAGATCTTAACCATGATCTCATCCCACCCCTGGTCTTGGGCAGTGACACTTTCCACTAGACCAGGATGCTCAAAGCCCTGTGCAGCCTTGCCTTGAACACTTCCAGGGATGAGGAACACTCCAGGAGACCTTGGTATCCTTTAGGTCTCTGGACATTTTGGGGTTTCATGCTGAAGACACCTCCCAGATGTCCAGGACACCCAGACCTTGAGCTGGGCAGCCTTTGGCTCCTGCCCCTCACACACTCTGCCCCTCTGCCCTGTGGTTGCTGTTCACTGCTGCTGTCACTTGAGTCTCCACAGGGACTCCAGGGGTCTGATCTCCTGGCCACAGCAGCTACTCCAGAATGTCCTTCTCCTCCTCTTCTGGGCAGTGAGAATCTTTCAGTCCTGCCCACCTTATTGCTCTGACTTGCAGTAGCATATCTGACTGTCCTGGGACTGCTGACACAGGGAGATCTCCCAGCTCCCCAAATCCAGGCTGCTTCCCTCCCTTGATCCATACTTAGCATTAATAATCATGCATTTGTCTGTTGGTTGTCATGAGTCTATCATGCATTTTTAATTGGTTTCTTTATCCATGAATTAAACATGGATATGAGCTAGGCACCAGACATTAGTGGGTTTCCATGAATTCCATGTGTCTTCACTGCTGTATTTCCCTTTGTTCTTATGTAAAATGTTTTCTGCCCTGAGATGTACTTCTCTCTTCCACCTAAATTCCTACCAAACACGCCTGGAGCTGCAGTCAATATCTTCATGAGGTTTCACATATTTTAGGGATTGCAAGGCAAATGCAAGATAAAACCTGCAGAGTGAGGGGACACCAAGGTGAGACTCTTTTGCACAGCATTTCACCAACTGCATTCCCAGCCAGGGCTTCTCCTGCTGGGCATCTCAGCTGGAAATGATAGTGATTAGCCATGGTGATGCTAATGAGGAGTCCATCTCATATTTTACACATATATATGTATAGTTTGGAGGGAGTTTAACATAGCTGCACATGATTCTGGTCTCTGAGAGGAAGAGAATGTGCAGAGAAAGCTCGGTGGAAGAGAGTGAGAGGCCACACTGACCTTTTGCTGTCTTCAGGCTGTTTAGTGTGAGCTAATTATTGCTTATAATATTATTGAAATATGGTATTTCTATTTAGGATGGACTCCTTTAGGAAAGATTATACAAATACCCCTCCTGTTTTCATCTTGGGCTATATATTACAGAAATGGTAAAATTTCAATTGATTTCAGATTTACATCTTTATGAAAACCTGATCCTTTGTTGTGAGGTTACTCTCATATCTTGGCTCATTATTGTAAAAAACATTCCATTTACCCACTCTAGAGACCCAAATTAAATCAGTAAATTCAGCTGGTTTGGCCTAGAGACTAAAGGTAGTTGTCAACATTCATAAGGAATCTGAAAAGAAATTAATATCCTACAGGGAAATTAATATGCTGTTGAATTTTCAGGCATGATGAGATAAGTTCCAAGACTCTGCAGATAGTTTCTACTGGATGTGACATAACATATGTACAACAGAGGAATATGAGTTCCTTAATAGTGAAGTGACAAAGCCTCCTCTTTGCCAAAAAAAACAGGCTGTTCCTTATCTGAGGTTGTAAAGGCTCTTCAGGCACCACCAAATCATTTCTAAATGAATTATCTAATCCTCTGCATTGGTTTGTTTTTCCATTCATGAATGGCTTTGAAGCACATTTTAGTTTTTCTTCGTATATTTGAAGTACAAAAAATGAATTGTATTTTTTTCTCTAATGAAGGAATAAGCTCTTGGGGGTTGCATTTTTTGTTTGTGGTGGGTTTTTTTGTTTTGGTTTTTTTTTCCCTTCTCCACCATTGTGTTGAGTCACTTGCTCAACATAGGAGCTCCAGAGGATAAACCCCTGAAAGCACAGGTTTGCATGCAGGTGCTCCAGCTGCTAAAGGCTGCCCAGGGCAATCCAAGCCCATGTCCTTGAGCCTAATGCTGGTTTTCAGCTGGAAACTCGTGGAATTATCACAGCATTTGTCTTCTCCAGCCTGGTGGTTGTAAAACCCGGGAAGAAGCTACTGGGAATATTGAGAATGTTGAGAAGTTTCTCTTTTCTTGGTATTTTCTGGGATTAACTGTTCCAGAAAGTAATCCCTGCTTTAGACTCCACNCTGAATGTCTTGAATTTCCTTTGATGGGATTGAAAAGCTGTTTCAAAAAAAAAAAAAAAAAAAAAAAGACAAGATCAGATGTGAAGGAAAATCAAATACAAATTTCTGTAATTAGGGGTAGGAAATATCTTGAGGAATTCATCCAGTGATAAAATGGACACAAAGGGATTACTGGACTGGGTAAGAAGATCATCTGTCAGGCAGCTTTTGAAAATCATGGAAAAGCAAGGAGTTTTTTTGAAAAGTACTGTAGCATCTTGCTCTCGTGAACTGTACTGTGATGTTTGCAACCAGTTAGATTTATGGAGTAACACTGGTCTTATGACTCATCCCAAAGCTCTTTGGAGGAGAAATACCAAAAGATGCCCCAGTGTAACCTTTAAAATTGGAAACATACTTGACATTTTTCTTTATGTGCATTGGCACAGATCTCATCATTCTGCACCAGCTATATTTATAATAGGCCAAAAAAAAAAAAAAAATCACTAATTCACCCTTCAGTTCTCCTGATTCTTCTGGCAGGTTCAGTGGTTGTTTTTCTGGAGAGGGACATCTTCAGATGCTTTGAGGTTTGCTGCCAAGCTCTACCCAGCAGCAGAGGAGCTGATAGAAGGAAATATTCAGGAGGGATCCCTCTCCTGGGCTGCTGCTCTGCTCACACCCAAGGGCTGCTCCTAACCATTCTAAGGACAGAACAAGAGCTTTGCCTTCAAAGTGCTGGTGAGGATCCTTGGCAAAGGAGAGAATTGGAGCAAAATGCACCAATCCAGCTGAGTCAGAGCCTCCTGTGCTCATTCCACTGGTACAGCACAGCCTTTGCTGAGAATGTGCCTGTTTAGCTGAGCAAAAATCAAAACATCATTAGTTACTGCTGGTTTCTAAACACTAAACCAAGCAAAAGCTGGGATGGGACTGAAGAAAGTCTCATCAGTGCACACACATCTCCCCTGGGCACCCAGGAAGTTTTGTACCCAAGTTGCCGAGATCTTGGAGCTGTTTAAAACCCAACTAGGTGAGGTCCTGATCCTCTTGCAGGTGACCTGCTTTGAGCAGGGAGCTTTGGGCGGGAGACAGTTCCAGAGGTGCCTTCCAAGCAGTGCATTTGAGTTATTTGGTAGCACAAATCAGTATATATTTTCCAGTAAATATTTTCTGGTTTCCCTTTGAAGAGAATTTTAATCTGAACATTCCAGAACCATCTCTGTAATGTGTACCAAAAGAGTGCATGCTCCTAATACCACAATTTTTCTTTATTACTGCTTTTTGATGAAAAATCCTTTAAGTGAGGACATTCTACTATATCCATATGTATGTATAGATAATTTTCAGGCTTTCAAAGGTCTGTTTGGATTTAAATCGCGTCATCAGAAATTAAAATAAATGTGTGCCTCATTTACAGGCACTCTGAAAACACTTAATTTTGTGAGGTGGTGTATCTCCCAACTGCAGGAAAATAGAAAGTGTCAAAGGAAAATAGAAATTCTCTGTCAGCAGAGCTTTTTAGTAGAACATGGCTGGTAGATGTCAATAAAGCAATGCCATCCTTAAACCCTTATAAACTTAGGAGATTTAGTAGAGCAGCCTTTCTTCTCAAAATGAGAAATCAAAGGCTGCAGCACACATCAGCTTTTTTTTTTTTT